>WNWK01056248.1:0-11058 GCA_009830355.1 Cherax destructor
AAAACAGGAATAAATAAAGGGTATGTAAATAGGTGCTGAAAATATCCAGCCAAGACAGGACTCGCATCAATGGTTTCAAGTTGGAAAAGTTCAGATTCAGGAAGGATATAGGAAAGCACTGGTTTGGTAATAGAGTTGTGGATGAGTAGAACAAACTCCCGAGTACCGTCATAGAAGCTAAGACGTTATATAGTTTTAAAAATAGGTTAGATAAATACATGAGTGGGTGTAGGTGGGTATGAGTTGGACCTGACTAGCTCGTGGTACTAGGTCAGATGCTGTACTAATTCCTTAAGTGGAAGTGACCTGATTACCTGGAGTTTACCTGGAAAGGGTTAACCCCAGGTGGTCGGGTCTAAGCCGGGGAGTGATAGACCTGCCTTGCATGGGTCAGTAGGCCTGCTGCAGTGTTCCTTTATTCTTATGTTCTTAAGCTTAGGTCACACTACACGTGCATGTTCAAGCATATATATACACACCCCTCTGGGTTTTCTTCTATCTTCGTCCTAGTTCTTGTTCTTGTTTATTTTGTCTTATCTCCATGGGGAAGTGGAACAGAATTCTTCCTCCGTTAGCCATGCGTGTCGTAGGAAGCGACTAAAATGCCGGGAGCAAGAGGTTAGTAACCACTTCTCCTGTATATATTACTAAATGTAAAAGAAGAAACTTTCGCTTTTTCTTTTGGGCCACCCTGCCTCAGTGGGATACGTCCAGTTTGTTGAAAGAAGAAGATATGTGTAGTAATATATATATATATATATATATATATATATATATATATATATATATATATATATCGTGCCGAATAGGTAAAACTGGTCAATTAGCAAGCACTCATTTAAAATTAAGTCCTTTCTAAAATTTTCTCTTATACGTTTAATGATATATATTTTTTTATTTGTGTTAATTTAAAAAATAATAATTTTGTACCAAAAGAACCTTAGAAAACTTATTTTTTTATTAACACATCGGCCGCTTCCCACTAATGCATGGTGGCCCGAAAAAGAAAATCTTTCATCATTCACTCCATCACTCTTTACAGAGGCGTGCTTACACTACAGTTATAAAACTGCAAAATTAACACACCTCCTTCAGAGTGCCGGCACTGTACTTCCCATCTCCAGGAATCAAGTCCGGCTCTCTACATGTCCAAACCATCTTAATAACCCTTCCTCAGCTCTCTGGATAATAGTTTTTTTAATCCCACAACTCCTCCTAATTTCCAAACTACGAATTCTCTGCATTATATTCACACCACACATTGCCCTCAGCCACGACATCTCAACTGCCTCCAGCCTTCTCCTTGTTGCAATATTCACAAACCATGCCTCACACTCATATAAGAGTGTTGGTATAACTATACTCTCATACATTCCCCTCTTTGCTTTCATGGATAAAGTTCTCTGTCTCCACAAACTCCTCAGTGCACCACTCACCTTTTTCCCCTCGTCAATTCTATGATTTACCTCATCTTTCATAGACCCATCCGCTGACACGTCCACTCCCAAATTTCTGAATACATTCACCTCCTCCATACTCTCTCCCTCCAGTCTGATATCCAATCTTTCGTTACCTGTTTTTTTTTTCGTTATCCTCATCACTTTATTCCTATATTCACTTTTAATTTCCTTCTTTTACATATCCTACTAAACTCATCAAAAAACCTCTGCAACTTCTCTTCAGAATCTCCCAAAAGCAGAGTGTCATCAGCAAAAAGCAACTTTGACAACTCCCACTTTGTGTTAGATTCTTTATCTTTTAACCCCTCACCTCTTGCCAACACCCGAGCATTCACAGCAAAAACCTCTTTACCCTTATTTAAATACTGTTTATCTATATGTTTCATTGCTTACCTAACCTTATTATAACAAGCGCAATTTAATTTAGCCTAATCCAACTAAATATATTATAGATAAGTTTACAATAATTTAATAATAAACAAACACAATGAAATATATTTTTTTCGTTAGGTTCAGAATGATTTTTGCGAAATTATTGCATACACAAATTTTCGCTTGCCTTATTCGGCAAGAAGAGCGTTGCTATTTAAGCCAAAATCGCAAGTTTTACTTATTCGGCACGACATATATATGCTACGATGAGTGGAATATTAACAAACCAAAGGAAAGTGAATACGATGTGGGCTAAACTGAGAGTAAAATACGAGAGGAAAAAAGTCGACCGAAACAGAGAACAGAAAGGAAGGGAATGAAAATATGGAAATTAAGCTATGAGAATAATAGAGAAGCTGAAACTGAGCTATTTGAAACTGATAGGGCTATAGCCAAAGGAAATAAACCCAATGGGAATAAAAACCAATGGGAATAAAACCAATGGGTTTAAAACCAATGGGAATAAAACCGACGGGGAAACAACCGGAAAGGAATAACTTCGAGGGGGAATAAACACGAAGGGAACAAGCAATCAGCAGTCAATACGCAGAGAAATATAAACTAGAACCTAAAAATGCCGGTGGACGCAGCTCTCAATTCAGATTTATACAGATCACCCTCCGTGAATATACCTGAATATCCCTCTCTGAATATATCCTGATATCCGTCAGCGTATACACCCAGACATCCATCTGGATGTATATATATCTTGATCTATGAACAGATATCCCTCTGTGTATACATGCAGATCTCTCTTGGGGTATAGAGATAGTTTTTTCTTCCGGAATCTAAGCATATTTTATATACGCACATCTACATTCACAACACTCCCTCCGCGTATATAAGTAGATATTCTATTTGTTATACATATATAGAGGGATGTTTTGCTTTCCAATGAATGTATATGTTGAGTTGAATAGTGATCGTAGATATATATATATATATACATTGGAGAAAGGTAAATTTAGGAAGTGTATATAGGAAGTGGATGTATATTGTTGGTTAAGGGAGGGTTTGAGTTGGTTGAGAGGAGTGTACGTTGGTTGAGGGAGGGTGTATGTTCGCTGAAGGAGAGTGTATGATGGTTGAGGGAGGGTGTATGTTCGCTGAAGGAGAGTGTATGATGGTTGAGGGAGGGTGTTTGTTGATGGAGGAGAAAGATGCATTTTGAAAGTGTAGGAGTGATGGCAAATATCATACACACACACAAATACATTCATTCGTAAACACACACACACAGTGAAGAAGCAGGGCTAGGAACTATGAATCGACCCCTGCAACCACAATTAGGTGAGTACACACACACACACACACACACACACACACTCACATAAGAACATAAGAAAGGAGGAACACTGCAGAAGGCCTGTTGGCCCATACTAGGCAGGTCCTTCCCATTCCATCCCACTAACAGAATATTTGTTCAACCCAATCTTCAATGCTTCTCAAGAAATAAGCTTTGATAATTCTATTTACTCATGTGCAATTCCCACTCAAATCCAACCCCTCTCACTCATGAATTTATCCAACCTAAATTTGAAACTACCCAAGGTCCTTGCTTCAATAACCCTACTAGGCAGACTGTTCCACTCATCAACTACCCTATTTCCAAACCAATACTTTCCTAAATCCTTTCTAAATCTAAACTTATCTAATTTGAATCCATTATTGCGGGTTCTCTCTTGGAGAGATATCCTCAAGACCTTATTTATATCCCCTTTGTTAATACCCATTTTCCACTTGTATACCTCGATCATGTCTCCCCTCATTCTTCGTCTTACAAGTGAATGTAATTTTAGGGTCTTCAATCTTTCTTCATACGGAAGATTTCTAATGCTATGAATTAATTTAGTCATTCTACGCTGAATGTTTTCTAACGAATTAATATCCATTCTGTAATATGGAGACCAGAACTGAGCTGCGTAATCTAGGTGAGGCCTTACTAACGATGTATAAAGCTGTAATATAACCTCTGGACTTCTGTTGCTTATACTTCTTGATATAAATCCCAGTAATCTGTTTGCCTTATTACGTACGCTTAGGCATTGCTGTCTTGGTTTAAGGTTGCTGCTTACTATAACCCCCAAGTCCTTTTCGCAATCTGTATGGCTAAGTTCTACGTTATTTAACTTATAAGTGCTTGGGTTATGGACACTCCCGAGCTTCAGAACCTTGCATTTATCTACATTGAATTGCATCTGCCACTTTTCTGACCAGGAATTGAGTTTGTCTAAATCCTCCTGAAGTTCCTTGACATCTACGTTTGAATCAATTATCCTACCTATCTTCGTGTCATCGGCGAATTTGCTCATATCACTAGTAATTCCCTCATCAAGGTCATTGATATATATTATAAACAACAACTTGTTACAGATCCCCACTCAGATTTAACCCCATTTATGCACACTCTCTGCTTGGAAAAATAAACACATAAGCAGTATAATGCTATCCCCCATCGACAACGTTTCGCCCACGCAGTGGGCCCCATCGAGTCACAAACAGATCCACCTGGACACAAGATTCAAGAGCACTTACAGGACCCACTCAGTAGGAAGGGGAACTGGAAGGAAAGCGGATGGGATTGAGTGCCTAGCTGGAAAGTGCCGGGAGGCAGAGAACTTCATAACCAGAAGTGGAAACAGCAAAAACAAAGAGAGCTCCTGGTTCAAGCAGAGTTGAAGAGTGCAAAGAGAAAGACACAAGAGTGCGGAAGCCAAAAGAAAGCGAAAGTCAAACTAGAATGGAGAAGTGAGCAGATTTGCAGCAAGGGACAACTCGGAATCAGACCTGCTTCAGAGCCACATCAGAAGGACGATAGTGAAAACGCAGGTTCCTCAACCGATGAAGTAAGGAGAAGAGTTCATCAAAAATGACAAGTGTTTAACAAACGATTTGAAGAGGTCTTAGCAGAAACAGTGTGACTACCAGAATGCCTAAGGAAAAGGGTATACTGACAGGTATTGCACACCTTGCACGAAACAGGGAATCAGATAGAGAAACTCTTTAAGGAACTAGATAGTACTTCTAAAGTAATGGGACATGTCACAATGGACTCTGTGAGAGGGAACACAAGCACTGTCTGAGCCAATATCAAAGATCAATAAGAAGTCGATTGACATAGGACAGTTGCCAGAGATCCAGAAGACAACGAATGTAGCCCCTACACTTAAGGAAGGAGACAAGAAGCGTTGAACTGAGGACCAATTTCACTGATATGCATATTATGAAAAGTAATGAGGAAAATAATCAGAATAGTAGAACTCTCCGAGAAAAGTAATTTCATAAGCATCAGCGAGCACGGATTCAGAGATGACAAAGGTTGTATAAACCTTGGTAAATGATACCGACAAATTGGTTTAAAAAGACACGTTACCAAACACTAGGACATACCTACTAGAAAACGTTTCGGTCCTGGGAACTTGATTACTTCCAACACACAGAGTTTAAAAATAACAGTAAATATAGGATGAAATTGGGGTGAGTGACACATAGCGACCTGGAAAATGAAAGTGATTTATTTGAGATGAAGTAAGGAAGACACATAGGTCATATGATCCCTGAGTTGTTAGGTATGTTGGACTTTGCCTGGTTAAGTATCATGTATGCCAACGTTTTTGAAATTTTGTAGCTTCCAGTATTATGTTCCACAGCGTCGGTGACGGCGATTAGCAAGACTTCTAAACAACGTCGGCGTCTAAGATCTTGTTCCGTGAGGAAGTCCCGTAGAGTTGCTGTGAAGGACACAGGCGTTCTTTAAGTCGTCCCTGTTGTTGGCGTTTCGATGTTCGTTCAGGCGGACAGAAAGATCTCTGCCTGTTTTCCCTACATATTTTTGGGGACAGTATCCACAGGAAATGGTGTTGACGCCCGTTGTGGAAGAAAGAAATGTGGGTAAATTAGACACATACGCAACACTTGGGTATCTTTATTGAGGAAATGTTTCGCCACACAGTGGCTTCATCAGTCCATACAAAGGAGAATCGTGAAGAACAGGAGTTTGAGGTGGTCAGTCCCTCAATCTTGAGTCGATGTTGTCAGTCCATCAATCTTGAATAGAATACAGCATATGTGCGTAGAGGAAGCTTATATACTGTAGACAGGAGAGATGCAGTAGTTGTAGGAGGTGTCACATTTGTCCAATGTGGAAGTAGGTCGTGCCCAAGGAATAGGCAAGCGAAGAAATCCCTGTATTAAGATACCAAGATGTTGCAGTGTCAGACAGGATGTAAATGAATGTTGTTCTTCACGCTTCTCCTTTGTATGGACTGATGAAGCCACTGTGTGGCGAAACGTTTCCTCAATAAAGATACCCAAGTGTTGCATATATGTCTAATTTACCAACTCGTCGGTTCTCTGAACCATTCATCTACAAAGAAATGTGGAACTACGTTTCGTAGTGAGGTCTTTGATAGAGAATGTATTTACGTTGGAAGCATATATTTTGCTCATAGCAAGTACCTGGCGGGTATTCTTGGCAACATAGACTTTTTAGACGATTTTTCCATGAGGAATTTGTTGAGGATAGCTTGTGACCATGAATCTGTAATTCCGGATGAAGAAAGATGGAAATTGAAGACATGTGTAGGCTTATCTTATGTAGATACACAGTTATTCAGGGCCCTTTAAACATATTATATCAAGCCCATCTTGGAGTTTGCAGCACCAGCATTGAACCCACACCTGGTAAACCATTAAGAAACTGGAGAAAATGGAGATATATGCAGCGAAGTTTGTTGCAGAGTTAAAGAAAATATACGAGGAGAAGCTAACGGAAATGAATCTAAAAATAGTGGAAGATAGAAGAGCCAGGGAAGATATGATAAAGACACAGATGAGACTGAACGATGTCAGGAAGTATTTCTTCAGTCTCAGGCTGGTCAGGAACTGGAATGACATTGACGAAGTGAAGGAGGAAGGTTCCATACACAGTTTTAACAGTAGATACGATAGTGCTCAAGAGGCTAGGAGAGGAGAATCTGGCAAATAGCAGGTTGAAAGGTGGGGTTGGCATCTAAGACTCGACCCCTGTAACTACATATAGGAGAGTACACACACATGCACGCACAC
Source organism: Cherax destructor (assembly GCA_009830355.1). NCBI lineage: Eukaryota > Metazoa > Arthropoda > Malacostraca > Decapoda > Parastacidae > Cherax > Cherax destructor. The sequence continues at coordinate 6,960 of WNWK01056248.1, forward strand.
ACACCGACATTCCTTGTCCATATACATAGAGAGCATGTATTGTTCCTTTGTATAAAGGCAAAGGGGACAAAAGAGAGTGCAAAAATTATAGTGTACCTGGTAAAGTGTATGGTAGAGTTATTATTGAAAGAATTAAGAGTAAGACAGAAAGCAGGATAGCAGATGAACAAGGGGGCTTTAGGAAAGGTAGAGGGTGTGTAGACCAAGTGTTTACAGTGAAACATATAGGTGAACAGTATTTGGATAAGGGTAAAGAGGTTTTTGTGGCATTTATGGATTTGGAAAAGGCGTATGATAGGGAGGATAGGGGGGCAATGTGGCAGATGTTGCAGGTGTATGGAATAGGAGGTAGGTTACTGAAAGCAGTGAAGAGTTTTTATGAGGATAGTGAGGCTCAAGTTAGAGTGTGTAGGAGGGAAGGGACTATTTCCCAGTAAAAGTGGGCCTTAGACAAGGATGTGTGATGTCACCGTGGTTGTTCAATATATTTATAGATGGGGTTGTAAGAGAAGTGAATGCGAGGGTCTTGGCAAGAGGTGTGGGGTTAAAAGATAAAGAATGAAATACAAAGTGGGAGTTGTCACAGTTGCTTTTTGCTGATGACACTGTGCTTTTGGGAGATTCTGAAGAGAAGTTGCAGAGGTTGGTGGATGAATTGGTAGGGTGTGTAAAAGAAGAAAATTGAAAGTGAATATAGGAAAGAGTAAGGTGATGAGGATAACAAAAAGATTAGGTGACGAAAGATTGGATATCAGATTGGAGGGAGAGAGTATGGAGGAGGTGAATGTATTCAGATATTTGGGAGTGGCAGATGGGTCTATGAAGGATGAGGTGAATCATAGAATTGATGAGGGAAAATGGGTGAGTGGAGCACTTCGGAGTCTGTGGAGACAAAGAACTTTGTCCATGGAAGTAAAGAAGGGAATGTATGAAACTATAGTTATACCAACACTCTTATAATGGTGTGAAGCATTGGTGATGAATGTTGCAACGAAGAGAAGGCTGGAGGCAGTGGAGATGTCATGTCTGAGGTCAATGTGTGGTGTGAATATAATACAGAGAATTCGGAGTTTGGAAATTAGGAGGAGGTGCGGGATTACCAAAACTATTATCCAGAGAGCTGAGGAGGGGTTGTTGAGGTGGTTCGGACATGTAGAGAGAATGGAACGAGACAGAATAACTTGAGAGTGTATAAATCTGTAGTGGAGGGAAGGCGGGGTAGGAGTCGGCCTAGGAAGGGTTGGAGGGAGGGGGTAAAGGAGGTTTTGTATGCGAGGGGCTTGGATTTCCAGCAAGCATGTGTGAGCGTATTTGATAGGAGTGAATGGAGACAAATGGTTTTTAATACTTGACGTGCTGTTGGAGTGTGAGCAAAGTAACATTTATGAAGGATTCAGGAAACCGGCAGGCTGGACTTGAGTCCTGAGATGGGAAGTACAGTGTCTGCACTCTGAAGGAGGGGTGTTAATGTTGCAGTTTTATAACTGTAGTGTAAAGCACCCTCTGGCAAGACAGTGATGGAGTGAATGATGATGAAAGTTTTTCTTTTTCGGGCCACCTTGCCTTGGTGGGAATCGGCCGATGTGTTAATAAAAATATATATACAGTGGACCCCCGAGTTTCGTAAAACTTCACTCCTGAAGTCTGCTCAAGTGCCATTACCGAACGAATTTACTCCTTAAGGAAAAATTTCACGTAGGTTAGTCTATTTCAGACCCCAAAAAAACACTTCCACAAGAACTTACAAAATTATACTTACATAATTGCACGATTTCCGGGGTATTCGTTAACCGAGGGTCCACTGTATATATATATATATATATATGTCGTGCCGATTAGGTAAAACTGGTCAATTAGAAAAGAACTCATCTAAAATTAAGTCCTTTCTAAAATTTTCTCCTATACGTTTAAAGATATATTTTTTTAATTTATGTTAATATAAAAATTTATAATTTTGTACCAAGAGAAACTTTGAAAACCTACCTAACCTTATTACAACAAGCGCAATTTAATTTAGCCTAACCCAACTAAATATATTTTAGATACTTTAACATTAATTTAATAATAAACAAACACAATGAAATATAATTTTTCGTTATGTTCAGAAGGATTTTGGCGAAAAGATATATTTTTCTCATTTATGTTAATGTAAGAATTTATAATTTTGTACCAAGAGAAACTTTGAAAACCTACCTAACCTTATTACAACAAGCGCAATTTAATTTAGCCTAACCCAACTAAATATATTTTAGATACGTTAACAATAATTTAATAATGAACAAATAAATGAAATATATTTTTCGTTATGTCAGAATGATTTTGGCGAAATTATTGCATACACAAATTTTCACTTGTCTTATATGGCAGGAGTTGCTATTTAAGCTAAAATAGCAAGTTTACCTAATCGGCACGACATATTTATATATATATATATATATATATATATATATATATATATATATATATATATATATATATATATATATATATATATATATATATGTCGTGCCGATTAGGTAAAACTTGCGATTTGGGCTTAAATAGCAACGCCTTCTTGCCATATAAGACAAGTGAATATTTGTGTATGCAATAATTTGCCAAAATCATTCTGAACATAACGAAAAAATATATTTCATCGTGTTTGTTTATTATTAAATTGACGTTAACGTATCTAATATATATATATATATATATATATATATATATATATATATATATATATATATATATATATATATATATATATATATATATGTCGTGCCGATTAGGTAAAACTGGTCAATTAGCAAGAACTCATCTAAAATTAAGTCCTTTCTAAAATTTTCTTATACGTTTAAAGATATATTTTTTTCATTTATGTTAATGTAAGAATTTTTAATTTTGTACCAAGAGAAACTTTGAAAACCTACCTAACCTTATTGCAACAAGCGCAATTTAATTTAGCCTAACCCAACTAAATATATTTTAGATACGTTAACATTAATTTAATAATAAACAAACACAATTAAATATATTTTTCGTTAGGTTCAGAATGATTTTGGCGAAATTATTGCATACACAAATTTTCACTTGTCTTATATGGCAAGGTGAGCGTTGCTATTTAAGCCAAAATCGCAAGTTTTACCTAATCGGCACGACATATATATATATATATATATATATTATATATATATATATATATATATATATATATATATATATATATATATATATATATATATATATATATATATATATATATATATATTTTATATATTATTTATATATATATATATATATATATATATATATATATATATATATATATATATATATATATATATATATATATATATATATATATATATATATATATATGCAAAAGATCACAGTAAACAGGTGATATCAAAATATGCAAGAAAACCACTATGAAAAATGGAAGAATTCCAAGGCTCGTGACTACTCACATTATCAAGGAACTATAACAGGAAACATGACAAGAAGGGCTTATATAAGGGGCGAGACTACACCACAGTCACATCACACTAACAAATACTACACCTCACAGTAGCGTAACATCACACGACTCTGTGAAGAGGAAAATTTGTATTTAATGATGAGTTTTACACTCAGAAGTTTGGTATGGCAATGGGAAATCCTCTTTTACCTGTTCTTAGTAACTTATATATGGAATTTTTCGAAACAAGATTGCTTAACACTATCCTTCCCAATAGAGCTAAGTGGTATAGATATGTTGATGATATTTGTGCCTTATGCCTAAGGAAGTAGATATAAACCATTTCCTTGTTAAATTAAATAGCTTAGCTCATTCTATAAATTTTACTGTTGAATTCGAAGTAAATAACTCATTGCCCCTTTCCCAGATGTTTTATTATTAAGGGTAACATTGATTTTAAATTTAAAATTTACAGAAAACCTACAAATAATTGTTCCTATGTACACTATTACTCTTCACATCAAGATAGAGTTAAAGTGTCGGTTTTTTCTTCAATGTTTTTGAGAGTTTACGTATTTGTAGTCCAGAGTTCATAGATGAAGAAATCTCTAAAATTTATGAAATAGCTAATGATTTAAAATACCCAAGAAACATAATTGATAA
>WNWK01056249.1:0-11058 GCA_009830355.1 Cherax destructor
ATCTGTAGGGAAGGAAGGCGGGTAGGGGTCGTCCTAGAAAAGGTTGGAGGAAGGGGTAAAGGAGGTTTTGTGGGCGAGGGGCTTGGACTTCCAGCAAGCATGTGTGAGCGTGTTAGATAGGAGTGAATGGAGACGAATGGTTTTGGTACATGCCGATCTGTTGGAGTGTGAGCAGGGTAACATTTTGTGAAGGGATTCAGGAAACCAGTTAATTGATTTATTTGGACTTGAGTCCTGAAATGGGAAGTACAATGCCTGCACTTTAAAGGAGGGTCTGAGATAGTGACAGCTGGGAGGGACTTTTCTCAGCTGTCGTATCTGACTCCTCTGCAAAGACAGTGATTATGTATGAGTGTGGTGAAAGTGTTGAATGATGATGAAAGTATTTTCTTTTTGGGGATTTTCTTTCTTTTTGGGTCACCCTGCCTCGGTGGGAGACGGCCGACTTGTTGAAAAAAAAAAAAAAAAAATTAGAAGACAAATCCTTTCAGAAAAAAAATCTTTAAATCGAAAAAAAGATACAAATTGAACACGTTGAAAGACAAGAAATTACCTAAAAGATCTTAGACTCAAAAAAACAAAGTTGTTTTTATCTATGATTTACGTGATGGAGACTGTTGCAGAGATTCAGTATTGGTTATAAATGTTACACTGCGTTGAATTCTCATCTAATTTCCTGCATGCAGAATTGTGAACGAAGAAATATGCAATTGCATTGAAAAGCATTTTGGAATGTGACAAATCCAATGGTGTTTCTCACCACTTTAACGACAAAGACACAGAATTCTTGTATTTTCAATGCATGAAATATTCAAGAAGAATCCCCATCAAGATTTGTCATTTATTTTCGAGTGAGACAAGAACCAATTGAAGAATGTGTTTGCAGTCATTAAAATGTAAAGTAAATAAATAAATCTTCACTTTCATTACACTTAATAAAACAGATGGTAAAAACATACTATGTTAGTTTACTTTCAGGCATCGGTAGTAAAATACTTTTTGAATTGCGTGATATTACCTCCCTGAGTGATGTCTTTGAGCAGTTTATGTTAATATTGATGACAAAGGTAAGAGGAAAAAAGGCTCTTTCAGCCATTGCAAGTCAGCGAGCCTAGAAATTTAGTATCACAACCTTGGGTTTCATATTCAACATCCACAAGAGTTTTTTTTTTAAATAATGAGATTTGGGTGATCTAAACTGGTGATTTAGGGAAAGTGTTGGGTTACCCAAAGTATTAGTCAGAGGGAGGATGAGAGGTTCTTGAAGTGGTTGGACATTTAGAGAGGAAGAAAAATAGAATGACTAGGAGAGACTATAAATCTCTGTTGGACAGAAGAATTGGTAGTGGTCATTCAAGGTAGTTTTGTACAGAGAAAGGGAGGTTTCGAGTGATCAGGGCTTGGTCATCAAACAAGGTTGTGTTAGCCTGTTAGACAGGAGTGTGGGCAAGTAGTTTCCCCGATTTCACGTAATGCTTTCATATGTGCAATGTAATATTACAAAAGGATTTATGGAAACTGTTTAGCCAGACTTTAGTCTTGGAGGTAGGACGTATTGTGCCTACACTGCTACGAAGGGTTAGTGATATTACAGTTCAAAGCGTCAACTGAAACGTGATGCCAGTACGCTTCTGGGAAAAGAATGATTGAGAGAATGGCGGTGAAAGTGATTCTTCTTCTATTGGGCCACACTGCCTCGGTGGGAGATGACTGGTGTGTTAAAAAAAAAATATATATTCCTAACACTGTGTAACTACATATTTCTTTAAGTACTGGAACTGAAAATGATCAAACTTGTAGGCCATCACACAACCAGAAACATTTCTCTTAGTCAGGGTTCTAACCTGGAAGGAATTTAATGGAAAGACGTAATTCAGTTTGTCGTATAAAAAAATATGACAAAACCTTAAATTTTTGCTTTGAATAAATTATTACAAATTGCGATATACAAATAATTAATAATCGTTTTGACACCTGAAATGTGTAAGGATCCAAAAACTTCTATATCTCTATTTTCTAAACAGTATATTCATTGTATAACTGAGATTTAAAATAATTTTCGGAAGGAAATTACCAGTGGATCCTGTTATCTGAAAATTGAAAAATTATTTACATTTGCATGTAAAAATGTTATATTGAACTTGTAGTTGACAATTTGTTATCAAGTGTACTCCTAAGTGATAAACAAAATATTTTGAAATGATGGAAAAACATTTTTTATAATGTTTTTATAAGCTGAGGTAGGAGAGATGAGGTCATGCAATGGGAGGCCCCATACACTTGCTTCGCGAGGTCTCAAGAGTTATCCAGCACCTTTAGTAAATAACTTAATATAAAGCGAGAAAGATATGTAAAAAAAGCTCATGAACAACATCAGTTCTTACAGCTTTAATAAATCGTATGATATTACCTTACAATTTCGACAATGTCCATCTATGTGTAATGAAAGCTATTTGAAAGATCAGCTGGGATGATAGTTACTTAATTGGTGATATTGCCCACCAAACCATTCTCGAAACATTATATATTTAACCCAAACATAATTAAAAGAAGAATAAAAATGGTCCATTTGTAGAAAGTTTTCCAGGTCGGTTTATTGTTAATTAAATGCAGTGAGTATACAGGGTATACACAGAAATCTTGTTAGAAATCCTAATGGCTGTCACATCAGGATGGATGCCTTACTAGCTACTACGAACAGATGATGAGATAGGTATATATAATTTTTCAAGTGATACCTTATACAGTATATTAGTTGATTAGGGGAGGTTGTGCTGTTAAGAAGGTCCAACATATATTGTATTTGATCAGCAAAGTGACAACATGTGTTCGTAATATTTTATACTCTTGTTTTTGTTTATAGACTGTACACACCCATTTTGCACCAAGCGAAATCGATATGATATTACTTTCACTATTTTATAGTGAGAGTAAAGAGGGCAAATAAGAGTCATATTGTATTACTCGAGGCTGGCCTGGAGTTTTACGACTCACTCGCCAAGAGTTCAATCCCTGCCCCTGGTATGGTTTCTTATTGATGCATTTTACACCCATATCAACTCTAAGGTATCTTTTCTAAGACTTGATCTGTTCAGGTACATCCTTGGAATAAACTGCATTGCGATGCATATAAAGAAATCTATCATTTTTCCTGATGAAGAAAATTTACAGAGGCATAATGTCACCATTGAGGTTTTGTAGAGAGGAAACAGTACTGTTGGAGGGGCAACCAAATTAGAGTTGCAATTTATATCAGATTTAGTAAAATAAAAATATAGAAGATAGGTGAAATTAAAGCAATCAACCCAATTAATTTTGACTCTTATAGTAATTGCATGATGATTTATGAAGAATTAAATTTTGGTGGGCAGATTATGTCATATATGTGGTTAGCCAATCCGAAAACAATACACTGTAATTACTGTAAATCCTGTTGATTAATATATCACTGAAAACGTAGCTAAAAAGATCGTGGATCACAATGTGAGATAAACAAGGCTTAATAAACATATTTCCACTGTCTCAGTCCTTGTAACACCAAGGACAACATAAAAGGTGAGATATTGTAACATAAACTGTCATGATGGTTTTTAGATTTTGCTACTGAAGCTGCTGGTTCTTGTGCACCTCACATTCATCGAAACAGCATATACATACACAAAATTCTTAGAATCTAGGACCCAATATTGCTAACAGTGGTACATCTGGATATCTTTTTCAAGAAAATTTAGGAAATTTGCTTAATATGTCTTGTACCTTATTTACATTAATAAGATATTTTAACATGTCACCTAGGTTATTATGCTATCTCTATATTTCTCAAAAAGTTGACAAGTAAGCTTGAGTACAGTAACCATAGAGCAGACCACATATTATTCATTTAATCTTATCATCATCTGCGTGTCTGCCAAACTGACAGAAGTACTTTGTAACCAAGTGCAAGCCTGGCTACTGCTACATCAGTCTAATTACATTCAAAGTTGCTCCATTGTCTTCAAGGGTAGTTTTTGTTGTTAACCTTTATCTCAAAAGAGTAATCCAAAGTGTGATGAGATCCATAAAAATTTAACAATAATTTCTTCTCCCCGGATACTTTAAAATCTGGCTTCTCCAATGAGCATGTCATTAGAGCCATTATGATACTCAAGAGCCTTGAGTGATGCCAAAATTAGTAATAATCATAGTCAAGCTCATTGTCATAAGTTACTTTCGTGCCTTTAGGATGGCAAACATTTTAAATTTTTCCAAACAAGCCTAGTTCTAATTCTTATGCCTAACTCAACATTGTTCCCAATGTTCATAGCTAGGGAGGTAGCAATAAGAGCAGATACATCTCCTGCTACCACTTAGAACAGTCTTTTATCCTACTTCTGTTTAGGTGTTCTTCCATCCTTTCTACCCATTGCCGGAGATGGCTGTCCAGACATTATTTTGAATGGATCAAGAGGAAGAGAAGGTCGACAGCCATGCATTTATAATCGTCAATGCAAGGAAATTCATACTATTTTTGTTGAATACGTTACCTTCAAATGGCTAACATTTTGGAAAAAGTAGCAAATGTTCTTAGTAGTCAAATACTGAAAAAGAGCAAGCAAGAAGCTTATGCGGGGAAACACAAAATTTAAATGAAAATATTCAAATGTTGCGAATGCAATAAAACGGCTGTTTTTTTTTATTTAGTTAAATACTTTTTACCGACAAGTAAATATTCGCACAGGTGTTTTGAATATTTCCTTTACTCAAGAGTGGGTCGGCTTGCCAATGCTGAATCGAATACATCAGTTAGACAAGCACGTGCAATATTGACAATAAACCTTACCGATACAGAACCTAGAACCCAAAGCACTGAAACGCAATTTTAAATGTCATTTCCGATAATAAATGCTGATTTGAAGAAAAATAACCAAATTATCTGACAAGATATCAACAAAGCCATTTTTAAATTGATTGTCACTGTTATGGTACAAATATCTAACTGAACAACTTATAAGGCCTCATTAACTACAATACAATAATAATATTAACGATGTTAAATTGAATGCAATAGAAGACAAAGATCATTTTTCTAAACTGGAAAAAGTGGAAATATTCCTAGAAAGAAACAGTTACAAAATTGACAATGTTGACAATATAGATTTTTTAGTCATTGTCAGTTAAGTTATACGATAAACGACTTAAAAAGAGGTGAGAATAGTGAATGACTATCACTCTCCATATAATGAATTTGTGAATAATGTATGGGCCATTGCTATTTATTTGTATAGGTAAATAGCATATAATAAATTACCTATTGAGAAAAATGTCAGTTTGCATTAATAAACTTAATTTGGCACAACTGTCGCAAGAAGCTTTTTTTGGAGAAAGTACAAGATTAATTTATATAAATAACTGACGTCAAGTGATGGTGCATTTCAGAGTATAAAGATGAGCTGTGAGAAGATAACATGTGTTTTGTAGAATCAAAGAGGAGAATATGGTCTATCTCGTAGTCCAGTTCATTAATATTCTAAAATCTGATTACATTGGAATGGAACCATTGCTGATCATTTACATCAAGAGTGATGGAATAGTGTTCCTGGATTTATTTGCCATTAATACCTAGATTTGTTTCTATTAGAAGAATTTATGGAAAGATTTAAACATGATATAGAATTTTTATTGAATCAATGGTCAACAATTTTTGAAAAGTAGTATGCTTCCTAAATGAGATTAGTTAATTCCTATGTATTTCCATGTCCTGAATTCAAACATCACCTTGAAAAATGCTTATTGGTTATAGGATTAATGATACGAGACTTGTAATATTTGATTATTTTATTATAACGTACCTAATCCGTACCTACTCTCTGCCTTTTTGCTTGACGTTTATAGTGGGTCGAAGAATCATCTCTTCCCAATGTCCAGCAATAGTCTGCAAGCATTCTACCCATTGCCCTGGTACCATTTTTCCATGGTTGTAATATCTTAGTGAAACCTTTCACCATGTTCGTCACTAACTGCCCCACAGTTCCCTGGAAAAAACTTGTAACTGTGAGTCCAAAAAGTGGATTTTAAATGACATGTTACATCCCATGTTCTTGTAAGCCTTGATGAGGTTTTCCATCAATTCTTCATAGTTGTCTTCCCTTCTGTTTTAGAGAAATCCCTTCGCACTAACTTGAATGCTTCCCAAGCAGCTTTCTCCTCCCCATGAAGGTCTGATTCAAAGTCACCATGTTTAAGAAGCTCTCGAATCTGAAGACCATTGAAGACTCCCACTCTTATCTTAGCGTCGCTCAGTGAGGGGAATTTTGATGTTAAATACTTAAATCCCTGACCGGATTTGTCCATAGCTTTTACGAGGTTTTTCATGAGCCCCAGTTTGATGTGTAGTGGTGGTAGCAAAATTGTGTTTTTTTCAATCAGAGGTGGATGTTGAACATTTTTCATTCCAGACTCCAATGACTGGCGAGGTGGCCAGTCTCTCCTGATGTAGTGGCAACCTCTTGCATGGCTGTGCCATTCACATAGAAAGCAGCAGTACTTAGTGTATCCGCCCTGCAAGCCCATCACAAGAGCAACAACCTAAGAAAATCACTTATCTGTCACCTCAAAATATAAACTTGGAGAGCACAACCACCTTCTATGACTGCTGGAACAATAATGAAGGTCAGTGAGACTGTGAGTGTGGTAAGAAACACACTGCCGCAAGCCTGTTGCAACCTGTTGTGACACGTAGGTCTATATTGAAAAGCAAAGCTAAAAAACAATCTTAATCATGATATTCATTATCAGTGACCTAAAATTAGTTGGAAATTGCTACTCTGGTATCGGAAGCATTTTGGTTGTTGACCAGTGAGAATTGTATACATGATAAACATTTGTTTATGTTATGTATGCAACGTATTTCGTGTACATGTGAACTAATTATTATAATAAGAAAACCATTTCTAGACTATTCAGTGTGCCTAGGAAGATTTTGAAATGCCATCATGCAATAACCGTTTTTTATAATGAAGACTCAAAAGGAAATTTTGCGATACTTTGTCAGAGGCAAAAACAAAGGAAATAAGAAGTACCAATGTGATTGGTGCTAAAATATTGATAAGCGAGAGATTTATATTTGATGTATGAAGCTTAGAAGAAATTTTTCATTTTTTTCCATTCGTCGTTGAGAGGTGCACTGTAATGTTACAATATATCGGACAACTACAAGTCCACATGTTGGCGCCTTACCTACACCATTGTGTGCATTGCATGGGAAAATACGAATGAATCTAAAAATGTAAGTCAGCGGATATTTGAAGGAATAAGCCATGCGGAGGAGTTAAAAGAATTACTAATATTGCTGAAGTTCTGTCTGAAGTAATGAATGAAGAAACTTCGTTCCTACAACTTTTGTGCGGAACGATATTTACTCTTCATTTAGTGAATTACCAGCTTTGTAAATACCCGATATTCGAATACAGAATGCCAAAAATACTCTCAGAAATATCATGGGAATTGGAGTGGTTGCCGATGCATGCATTAACCCCAGCTGCACCGGGTGATTCTCTTGTAAATCCACCTTCAATTGGAAACCTTGAGAGGAGGTTGTTTACCTTTAAGTGTTAGCGCAGTTACGCAGGGATGAGTCTACCAATAAAGAATTTATCATTAATCAGTTTACCACTGAGGGATTAATGAGTGTACGTTTGTTGCGAGAAAGCTGTGACAAGACAGATTCAAGTGAAAAAATTACTGTGATATCAAACAATTCCGCTCAACTACTGAAGGCGATTCTGAGCAAACTGAACCACCAGATAAATTCAATGAATCGCCATTATTTCCCACTTTATAGATGAGCAGATTGGTTAATGTAGCACAGTCGATGATGAGCGTTGTAGAAAGAGAGCCAATACGTAAAGTGAGTGATCATCAAAGTCAATGTATATACCAGCACACTAACTATATCATAACAGAATTTGAGACGAATATCATTAAAGAAAAGAAGCATTGAAATGATAGAAATCACCTCTCCTATGAGATCAACAGAGGGAATAGTAAGTTCATCAGTGGTTAACACCTGCGACTTCCATCAATAGAATACCTATCATTAATCTAGGTTCTCCCGCCGTGAGCCTCAGATCACCAATACCTTTCACTTCTGCTTCACCTGTATACTCGCTATGTCAACAAACATCTGAATCATTTTACGAGCAATAATGTGCATCACCTTATATTGAAGTTCTGCGGTTCTGCATTAATAATTATCATTGCCGGAAGACTAGACTGTTGATTTTAATTTAAATATTGCCTACTTATTTTGCGTTTTTTTTACATTAATAATTATAACTTATAAATTTAATTTAAAAGTTTACATGATTTTATTTCACTAATGGTTAGAATATTTCACTTGGTATAAATAATGCAATACAAAGTCCTGCAATTGGTCTATTATAGAGTATTGTATAAAATCGTACAAGGAGTCATCTTGTGGTATTGTATGGAGAAAGTATAAGCAGTAAAATAATGAAGATAATAAAGTATCGTAACCCTCTGTAATCTTTCTTCCTCCAGGCAGTAGCAGACAAAAAACACTCATTTCAAAACTGATCCTGAATGAGGCAGCCTCACGGATTCAGTCTACACTGTAACTCTCAGTGTACATACACTAAGATATTTTTTTTAGCTGGTGGTCAGCAGGTGACATGTAGCCTGAATGCCTGAAGCAGTTGATAAGCTGATGTCCAAGTTACGAACCCATATCGAGGGTCAAGTCACCTTGAGGCGAGTGCTTCTCATGTTACATATGCTGAGAGTTTACTTTAATCTCTGATTTTGAGAGTAAAATATTCATGACTGGTGGATACACATGCAGCCTTAATTACGCAATTAAGCGATATCATGGATATATACACTGAGAGTATATGTGAACTGGAGTATGTCTATCAGTCTATATATCCAGAGACTTTTATGGATTAAAGAGTTTTTTTACTTTTGATGAACAGGTTGTAGACAACCTCAATGACACTTGAGTAATCGATAAGCTTTAAACCCTATAATCAAATCAGTTATAATATAACTAGTGAATATTCTCTTAATATCCATTTTAATCCCTATTTAAGAGATTAAATAATTCTAGACCTGTGGTGAATAGATAAGGCGCTTCCTTATTTACCCTCGTGTTGTAGATAAGCTAAAACCCTGAATTACTAACCAATAACTAAAACTTTGAATATATTCCCAAGAAAAAATATCTTCTGAAGTGTGAGCAGTGAGACCATCTGTGCATACACTGGTAGGTGGGTTGTGGTTTTAATAATGATTATAATGCCTTTATATTAATAACATGAATGCAAACATGTTAACGACGGAGGGAATTGTTCTCAAAAATTAAACACGAACTGAAGCACTAGATAAATTTAGCAGAAACTGTAAACAGTGAACAGGTGATACCTGCTTAGGAATACGGTGCCTTCCACTGCTGGCATCATCATCAAGGCTACAACCACCAATATCAGTCTAAAACAGATAGAGGTTACTACTAATTCCTATCACTTCATAAACAGGATTAAATTATTCATGACTGGTTATGAAAAGGTTACATACTGTATTTATTATGCTTTGTATAGTCAGGTTTTATACATGCCAAGTAAGAAACCTATCAGTAATACACGATAAAGAGACCGAAAAGTATTTCTCTCTCAATGCAATTCGTTGACAGTTTAATTTAGTCTCAACATTAAAAATGAATCTATCTTGTGTGCATGTGTGACAGGAAACATGAATCCTTACTGAACCTTCTAGTTAATAAGAGTTTAAGCCCATCAACCACCCAGTAAGAATGAATGAAAACAGAAGCAGACATGTCCTGTTTGTCAGTGTCCCTGCGACATCAAGGTTACTAAGTGCATTAAATTAAACGTGTATAGGTCGCAGTGTGATACGAGAAAGGCATAACCATATTCAATAATCCCTTAATGTCAATGAATGCTATTAGAATAATGAAGAGTGCTGAATAAAGATACATTGCTGGTACAATGACGACGTATACAGTACATAAGGTTTGATGGATATATTTCAAGTACAAATTGCTATGTGTCTGTCACAGATTACAATGAGAAAATCTCGTCCCACTTCTCAGAGCTGGAGCACGTACCCAGGATACACCAGGTATTACCCCTCTGACCTGCAGCACTAAGTCGCTGGAATAAAAAACTAGCCGTTATGGGATCAATAGTTATCCTGATGAGTCTTTTGCTTAGCTCCTTATCAAACTGCTAGGAGGTGGGCTCTATGCTTCCTCGACACACACTGAAGCATTGTTGAGGCTATATTCTCCACTACTGAGCAATCACGACCTGGTTTAAGAGCCCGTTAGATTATCCCAAACTGGCTCTGTAAGTGAAGTTTTGGTCATGAACTCCAACAGTGTCCTTAAGGTGTTCAGGGAGAATCGCTGCTACAAGTGCACTGGATGCCACACATGAAGACAGGAAAGCAGTTAGCGCCATCTGTGATGCCGTGCGGACACCAATGCCTTCCAGTCTGACTGTTAGCGTAGCTAGATCCATAAAAATAGCCCTCAGGATACTGCCGTATTCATGTTGTATAGATTATCATATAAAGGTGCACATCTTGGGAAATATGTTAACCTAGGCAGAGTCAACCACTTTGTGAGAAGGTACAAGGAATTGTGGGTGTTAAGATATATATATATATATATATATATATAAGACAACCACTATGAAAAAATAGAAGAATTCCAAGCGCTTTCGTGACTACTCACATTATCAAGGAACTATAAAAGGAAACGTGAGAAGAAGGCTTATAAAGAGGCAGAATATACCTCACAGTCACATCACACTAACAAAGACAACACCTCACAGTAGCGTAACATCTCACGACTCTGTGAAGAGGAACATAAGAAAGGACCTGAAACTCTTCCCAAGAATTAAGATTAGTCCAATTTATCATTAAATTCTTCCCAAATTTTATTAATTATAAATGAATCCAATTTATATAAACCAAAAGAAATATTCATATTATTTTCAAAACTGCTTTTAATGAAACATGATTCTATTATATTCCTCTCAA
>WNWK01056250.1:0-11057 GCA_009830355.1 Cherax destructor
GATTACCCCGGGCAGCAACACTGAAGCGTTAGCTGGGTAAATGGCCCCCTTTGAAGCTCCACACACCCGTTTCTCCCCCCAACACTGGTCGCCATTTTGGGAAAAGAAAATCAAAGGGCCCAAGACGGGACCGGGGAGAAACTGCGCAGTTAAAAAATTATGTGAGGGAAAAGTGGTTGTAAATAAGGTAACGGTTGTTCAGTCACCCGGGGAGCTTATTAATTAACGGGGTTACACCCAAACATTTCCAAACCCCGGGCGGGCTGGGCTAAATTTCCTTTTTCCCCGGTTGTCTGAGGGTTTTTTTTTTTCTCCTGGTAGTATGACTCTTACCTGGTGCCCGGGGGGGAGGGGAAAGTCACTTCACCTTCACTCTTCTCCGAACCCAGGTGGGCAATTTTACCAGGAGTATTTTTTTTGTTTGATTATTATGTTTTTTTTGGGTTAACCAGTGGGACTTGGTCATCTTGAAACCCCTTTTTCTATCTTAAATTTTTTAAGACTTATGGAAACCCAGAATATTTTTTTTATTATCAGCTCTGCCGCTGGACTGGTTCTCCAGGACAGACGCATGACTTACGAGCAAGTTTTCCCCCCGGGACTTAACGGGAATTCCACAACAACTCCTCTCTAGTTTCTAACTTGTGTGCGTTAGAGGTGTTGCAAAAGATTCATCTTTTTTGGATACCTACAGGTGGATTTCAACCTAGTGGTCCCGGGAGTTCACCATTTCCGGAGACATCCCCTACAGAGAGACAACCATCATCTATTCCCCCCCTCCGGTTATTCCTCCTGCCCTTCCCCAAAAGACCCTGAACCACAACGGATATATTTTTTTTTTATTTCTATTTAATTTTATTTTAAAAAAACCCAAAAAAAACCATTTTATTATAAATATCCTTCGGTTTACTATTATTTTTTAAATTTTTTCCATCAATATTTTGTTCGGGGGAAGGCGCCCCCTTAATATATATATATATATATATATAAAGAAAAATTACATGTTTCAAATTACAGTAATGTATTCTGTTTTTTCTTTTTCCATTCAAGACATGACACCAGACAGACCCAAAAACCCTTTTTGATTTTTGGATCATCTGTTTTGGGGTTAACTTTGGTTTCCCGGGTCCAAAATCACTACAACGGCCCCCTATTATTCTTATTGTGGCAGACGATCTTGGTAAGGTTTTATGATCTTTTTCTTATATGATCTAGTAGTGCCAGATTGCCCCGATGTCTTTTAAACCCGGGGAATTTTGACGTTATTTCATGCCAAAAAATTCCCCTTTTAATGTAACTTTTCCCTTTTTTTTTTGGGAAAAAAAAATTGAGCTATTAAAAAAAAAATGTTTATAAAATAATCGAACAGACGTAGATTTTTTTGTGCAGTTTTATTGGTTTTATTTTGATAACCATAATTTAAGACAATTGAAGTTTTATGAAAGAATTTTATCCCCCCTGATTCCCTTTTTTTCGCTTTGTCTTATATTTTTTTTTCAACCATTGTTACATGTCTGGTTGCCCAACATTAGATTTCTTTTTTTTTATCAATATGTTTTGTAATTTCTAAATTTTTTATAAATAGTATTATCGCATTTTCACCTTGAAACAATGAATAATTTTGGGTTTCCCTAAAAGCCCTTTCCCTTTGATTTTCATTTAGGGTAATAATAGTCTTCATTTGACCCTGAAAACTCTAATTTGTTAATATTTTTTTTTAAATATACCAAAATATTAATAAAATCAGTAATATGACTCCTAAGTAACTTACGTATAGTGAACATAACAACAAAAGGGAAAAGAAGGAACACTGCAGAGGCCTACGGGCCATGGGGCAGGCCCAAGTTTTCCAAACCCGGTTTTAAGCCAATCCCCCAAACCCCAGCCAGGTCAGATTACGACTTGGAAGGAGATGGACGGGGCCCTAGTAGCACAAGCTAGCCAGGCCCAAACCACACCCCCCCGCACCCCACCCGGGAGCCAACCCCTTCCCCAGGAAAAACTCCAGGTAGTCAGGTCATTCCCATTAAGGGAAAATTAGGCGGGATCTGACCTGTAGCAAAAACAAAAAAGGTCCAACCCCACCCCCACCCAAAAACCCCCTCATGATTTATCTAACATATTTTTAAAACTACACAACGCCCCAGCCCTATGACGGTACCCGGAGTTTGTTCCACTCATCCACAACTCTATTACCAAACCAGTTCTTTCCTATATCCTTCCTGAATCGGGAATTTTTCCAACTTGAAACCTTTGCTGAGTCCTGTTTTGGGCGGATATTTTCAGCACGCTTTTAAATCCATTTACTTTTTCCCCTGTTTTCCATTTATACACCTCAATCATACCCCCCCAATTTCCCTACCCCTTTCTAGAGAGGCAGATTCAGGGCCCTCAGTCTATACTATAGGGAAGTTTTGATTCTTTGGGTTTCAACTTTGTCTTCTTCCCCCGTACGTTTTCCAGTGCATTTATATCCTTTCCCTTGAATAGGGGACCAGAATGTGAGAAAACCTAAAGGGCCAAACCCAAAGATAAAGTTGAAGAAGGTCCCCCGGTGGCCCTGGGGCTTGAGCTCCTTTTTAAAGGGCCCGGGCCCGTTTCCCCCGGCGGGGGGAAAAATTTTGACTTTTTTTCCCTTTTAACCTGTTGTCATGTTCCCCTTAGCAGCAAATAAAAAGGGGTTTTTAGTCGACGGGTGGGGTAGCATCCTGGGGGACAAGTTTAAAGGCCCCCAAAGGGAAATAAGACAGACAGCCCCGATGACGCACTGACTTTTTTGGGGTTTCCCCTGGGGGGGTAACCCCCCGGGGGTTAAAAATCCGAAGAAATCTTATCTTATTTTAAATTAAGAAAAATGGGGACTTCTATTATTTATACTTTTTGGGATAGGGAACCCAAAGGGGGATTCTTTTAAACTTTATTGAGAACTTATCACTCTTTTTGGGTTTTTAGATTACTACTAACCAGAACCCCTAAATCCTTCCAAATCACAAGTAATAAGATTTACATTATTCATTTTTATATGGCATGGTTATTTCCCCCAACATTTATAACTTTGATTTTTACTTTAAAACTGCACCCCTTCACTTCTCCGACCACTGCATCAGTCTATTCAAATCCCCGGGGTCTCTAATGTCCTCATTGGGAATAAATTTGGATGGCCTATTTTTGTCATCAGAAAATTTGTTTATGTTGCTATTTATTCCCTCTTTCCATGTGTTTATGAAAATTGAACAACGGGGGGCCCAACTGCCCCCTGTGGAACACCGCGAGACGGGGCCCCCCTTTCCCGGTTTTTTCCCCTTTTGGCAAACTTTTGCCGCCTATTTGTCAACCATGCCTCTACTCGGGAAAAAAAAAATACCCCTCCTATTCCGTGTGCCTTTTTTTCCTCAGTAGCCTCTGATGTGGGAATTTTATCGGAACCCTTACTGAATCCATATACCAATATCATTCCCACGATCTACGTCCTCAAACACCTTAGTAAAAAAGTTAGTAAATTGTAAGATAAAAACCCCCCTTAGAAAAACGTGTTGAGATTAAAATTAATCAATTTATGTTTTTCAAGATGGCTACGGGCCTGGGCAATTATTGTTTCCCATAAATTTACCAACTATGGAGGTAAGGCTTATTGGCTATAGTTCGAAGCAAAGGACCTGTAAACTGCCTTGTAAATAGGTATTACTTTTTGAATTTTCCACTTGTCTGGCGTATGCCGGTTTGTAGGGGAATTTTATATTGAAAAGATTTCTACCTCTGGTTGGTTTGTCACAAATTTTTTAAAAAAAACCCCGAAGGGGCAAGAAATACAATAAATTTTCAATTGTTCCCAAATAAATTTTCAAAAAAAAATTTCCCCCTTAAAAACTTTTTTTATCTAACCCCTTTTAGAATTTCCCCATACAGTTTTCTGCCCCCTTTCCCTTGGGGGGTTAAAAATCACCCAAAATTAATTTTTTAGCATCAGAAACGTCCCAAAAAGTTTTGGGGATTTTCTAATCTTTATCTTGTCTAAACAAAATTTTAAAATTTTCATAAAGATCCCCCCCCCCCGGGCCCCATCAGGTGGAAAGTTTAAAACTCTTTTGCTCCCTGAAGGCATTTCTATCTTTCGGGTTGAAATTTTGTTATAGCAAAATTTATATTCCTCACAAAAAACTTCTATCTATTTTTTCCCCTTGACCCCTCTATTTGAATAACCCCAAGGGGCAGTCACTGGCCCCCCTTTTCTCTTGTTTGTTGATCAATTGTTTTTTTTTTCTAGCAACTTTTTTCGAATATTGTCTTTTAAACATATTCCTGGGTATCCTGGTAATATCTGCTTTTTCCAACCCAATACTAAGCCGATTGTTTCCCAAAAACCCCCCTACCCATAATCTGTCAGTTTAAAGTCTTAGACAAGTCTCCTATGACCCCCAATTTGGCTAATGCAACCACTCCAGCCCCAGAGAGAGAAACCCATCCCTTCATACATATCAGTTTCCCAAAAAATTTGCCCAGTTATCAAAATGTAATTAATTCCTTAGAGGCTAGACAATTTATACCTTGCTCTAGACATCCTTCATTCCCCTCCCCCGGGGGAGAAACATTAGGCGGGGTTTTTTTCACCGGTTGTTTATGTTCACCCATCAGTAAAAAAGGACCTGGGAGTTAGTCGACTGGTGTTGATCCTGGGACAAGGACCTTTTAAATGCTCTGCATAACAAGGGCTTTCTTTTTTATATGTCATTGATGTCAGTTGGCCTTATACCTTGTACATTTCTTGTATAAATAAAAAATTTTTATTATTATTATTATTAGGCTACATGTGATTGGGATCCCTCCTTTAATAATACTTTATGGCGACCTGTTTTCTATGGGGCCCTTCTGCCCTTCCCAATGTCATTTCCCCAAAACACTAAGACAGATAAGGGCTTGTTCCAATTTCCGACACAAAATTTTCCCAACCCGACTATGCACCAACACCAGCTCCGGGGGGCCCCCTTTTCTGTCCTTCCTTTTGTTTAAAAAGGGCCAAAATCTTCCTGGGGTCCCACAATCAGAAAATTTTACCTTAAAGGGGGAATCATACCTTTAAACCCCCTAACCACTGAAGTAAAATGTCCGGTCAGAGAATCGATTTTCCTTCACATCTTCATTAATCTTCTTTTTCTTCCTTCTTCCTAAATTTTGAACCACTTGCCACTTAAAGCGGCTGCCACTCTCACTTTTGGTAACCATTTCCTCCTCACCAGCACCAACCATCTCACACTCACTCCCAAACCCTCCTAGGTGAAGCTTCAGCCTTCTATTTTCCTCCTGAAGAAGAAGAACCTCCTTCAACATTTCAACCTGAGATTCTAAAACACTGCAGCTAGCCATGTGCTCGGTAACACCCCACGCTAATTCCCAGACAGCTTAGGACAGGTATGCCCACACGTGACCCCTGACCTCAGCGTACTCAAATTTAAATTCAGTAAAATTTCACTAAAAATATTTTTCACTGTTTCTCAAATAAATTT
Source organism: Cherax destructor (assembly GCA_009830355.1). NCBI lineage: Eukaryota > Metazoa > Arthropoda > Malacostraca > Decapoda > Parastacidae > Cherax > Cherax destructor. The sequence continues at coordinate 5,502 of WNWK01056250.1, forward strand.
GCTTTCATTTGTTTGATTATAAAACTTACTTTTTCATTATCATTATGTATATTTTCTAACTTTTAAACTTCAAAATTAAGTTTTGAACTTTATTTAATATTTTAACACCCAAATAAATGACCTTAATACGTAACAACATATGCAGTATGTACGTTATTAATTTTTATGAAATCTTTGCTGCAAACGCATATAAATATAGGCTTATTTGTTTCTCTCGGTATTTCACATGCTCTTTTTGTCTTGGTCGTAATTATTCATGAAAACTATCGTAAAATATAACAAGTAGATTTAAAACTGTAAACAAAACAACAACAAAATTCCTTTCGTGTTTTTCAATTGTTTAATTAGTTATTCACTTGGTTAAATGATTAGTATGAAAAACCTATTAATATTTTAAGTGTTTACTGACAATTGTAAGTTTATGATCCTCGGGACAGTACCAATTAAATTCTTCGAAATCGAAGAATTATATATTAATATATTTCAAGAACCCCAAATGAAATAAGTCATTTTATCTGACTTTTCAGTTTTATCTAGGTAATTTACACGTATGCTACATATGTATGATTATTTGTGTACCTGTACCTAAATGAAGTTATTTATCCAGTATGTGGTAGTAGTTAATAGTAAAACTGATGTGTTCTACTGATGCAGGCTGGAACGACGTGTCGTGGCACAACCATCAAGTGAAGACACCGGAACTGGAGGCTCTGGCGAGAAGCGGCGTCCTGCTGGAACAATCCTATGTTCAGCCCATTTGTACTCCCACTCGCTCTGCTCTCCTGGCGGGCCGTTATCCCTTCACCCTCGGTAGACAGGTGGGTCTAGGGGTCACTGGTGCTCATTTGCCTGTTAATCAGAAAGGTGGTTATTAAAAGCTGTTTATTGGGAATAAGACAAGAAGTTTAAAGAAGGCAAGAGTAGTAGGCTTTTCTTCTATATGACTCGGAAGTAGATACTTCCGGTCCGCCCCAACTTCCGGTCGCCACAACCCCCACTTCCGGTCGGACCCAACCCCCACTTCCGGTCGACCCAACCCCACTTCCGGTCTCTTTTTCACACCTATGTGCTAATGAAAAACAATATGAAGTTCAATGATGAGAAATTTCAATTACTCAGATACGGAAAACGTGAAGAAATTAAAATCTCATCGGAGTACAAAACTAATTCCAACCACACAATAGAGCGAAAAACTAATGTCAAAGACCTGGGAGTGATCATGTCAGAGGATCTCACCTTCAAGGACCATAACAATGTAGCAATTGCATCTGCTCGAAAAATGACAGGATGGATAATGAGAACCTTCAAAACCAGGGATGCCAAGCCCATGTTGACACTTTACAGATCGCTTGTTCTATCTAGGCTGGAATATTGCTGCACACTAACTGCACCTTTCAAGGCGGGTGAAATTGCTGACCTTGAAAATGTGCAGAGAACCTTCACCGCACGCATAAGTGCGATAAACCACCTCAACTACTGGGAACGCTTGAAGTTCCTAAACCTGTACTCTCTAGAACGCAGGCGGGAGAGATACATTATTATATACACATGGAAAATTCTCGGGGCTTAGTACCAAACTTGCACACAAAAATCACTCCGTACGGAAGCAAAAGACTCGGCAGGCGATGTAACATCCCCCAATGAAGAGCAGGGTGCCACTAGCACGTTGAGGGACAACACAATAAGTGTCAGGGGCCCAAGATTGTTCAACTGCCTCCCAGCATACATCAGGGATTACCACAAGCCCCTGGCTGTCTTCAAGCAGGCACTGGACAGGCACCTCAAGTCGGTACCTGATCAGCCGGGCTGTGGTTCGTACGTTGGACTGCGTGCGGCCAGCAGTAACAGCCTGGTTGATCAGGCTCTGGTCCAACAAGAGGCCTGGTCACAGACCGGGCCGCGGGGGCGTTGACCCCTGGAATTCTCTCCAGGTAGACTCCAGGTAGAATGACCCTCCTGCCCCACCCACGCCCCCGCCACACCCCCGCCCCACCCCCGCCCACGGCCCCTGACCAACTCCCCACGCCCCCTTCCACCCCGATTTTTTTCATTTTTTCTAATTTTTTTTTTCAAAGTTTCATTTTTATCGAATTTTCATTTATTCGAATTTTCATTTTTTTTCAAATTTTCGTTTTTGAAGATCCCCTTAAAAATTCTCGATATTCTGTAATACTTCAGTCACCCTCCAATTCCTCAGATCAAGATTTACATCGATTTTCATGAATAATACAAAATTTCCTTGAATCAAGTTTTACAGAGTTGCCAGATTTACCCTTTTCGAGAATGTTGAAAATATTTCATTTTCGAATTTTGACTTCATCCCCTAACCTTTAAAGACCATTTTTTTACAAATTTTAGAGGGATTTCCAATTCCTCTGAGGTATGGAAAGATTCCCCCTTTGGGGCAATATTATTTCCTAAGTTAAATGAGCTAAGACTAACAAGTTAAAACAGGATAACATTAATACACATTTTTCTTCATTTATTTATTAATATAGAAAGATACATTTTACAAATTTCAATACATATACATTTTCAGACAACAGAATAAAACGACACAATTTTCCACGTTTCGGATAATACAAAGTCATTGACTAAAATCAACATAGGGAAAAACATTACACATGTTTTATGTTCACCAACTCCATGATTACCATTATCTAAGATCTCTCTCACACACCAAGGCAAGACAAGGCACAACAAACTCCTAAGTCACAAATTCACTATTCTAACATGTACAAGCCACCTCACACTCCTTACCCTGAACCTCCCCTGCACCTCACTCTCCCCCTGCACCTCACTCTTCCCCTGCACCTCACTCTTCCCCTTTCACCTCACTCACACACACTACAACCCAGGATAACACAAATTTTCAGCACTTTGCTCTACATACACTTTTCATTTTTGTTTAATTATTCACACAATTTTTCTCGTAATACAACAAATTTTCAGACATTTTAATATCCACTAACATTTTTTCACTCATATCCCAGAACATTTCACATTACTAAAACACACCAATACTCCCATTACACACCTATATTCAACTTCTTGAGAAATTCACCAGATGAATCTACTTGAAGCTACGACGAAAGACGACACTGAAATGATTACTCTCTCAGGAACCCTTTTAAAATCCTCGATTTATGTTGCCAATTACTCATTTTCTAAATTCCACATAAGATCTATCACTCACTCCAACCTCGATTAACATATTTTAATATCACAGATCACATTATATGAATCTTCTTCATAGCATATATATTTTCCCTCATGTGATTAACTAAATACAACTCTAATCATATTTACTATTAAATCATGTTTTTAGTAAAAGAGTTGTCAAGAAACACTTTTCGGCAACTCTACCTGCACTACACCTGGGCCACCGTGACGTCACACACAAGGATTTACTTGTTTCAACCTGTTGATGTGACGTCACAGGGTACTCTTACGTATTGCGTCATATTTCTACATCCTCCAGGTCCCAGGTACGGGAACCCTCCATTGTTTCACATTACCATCTCTATTCAACAACTTTTCACTTCTATATTTTCTTATAAAATATTCACAATACCTTTAATTTCATTAAAATTTACGCTCACACAAGGTTGTTGAGGTGGTTCGGACATGTAGAGAGAATGGAACGAGACAGAATAACTTCGAGAGTGTATAAATCTGTAGTGGAGGAAGGCGGGGTAGGGGTCGGCCTAGGAAAGGTTGGAGGGAGGGGTAAAGGAAGTTTTGTGTGCGAGGGCTTGGACTTCCAGCAAGCATGCGTGAGCGTATTTGATAGGAGTGAATGGAGACAAATGGTTTTAATACTTGACGTGCTGTTGGAGTGTGAGCAAAGTAACATTTATGAAGGGATTCAGGGAAACCGGCAGGCCGGACTTGAGTCCTGGAGATGGGAAGTACAGTGTCTGCACTCTGAAGGAGGGGTGTTAATGTTGCAGTTTTATAACTGTGAAGGTTGTCGCCAATCTTCTCAGGAAAAGAATAATAGAAAAAGACTAATAACAAGAAAAATAAACACTATTTTAATAGAATGCAATTGAAATAATAAATACGAAAATATGATTAGAATAAACCTATATTAAGAAAAATGAAAAATGAAAACAAAAAAAAGATGTATATGATTCAAAGCTAAATATTTACATCTGTGGACGTATCTCTGAAGCAATGAATCTATTCGATAACTCCTAACTCCGTGGTGGTGGTATTGTTGTTGTTGTTGCCTCGATGTTTTCCACACATCCAACAGTTTTCCAAACTGTTACAATGTCACAGATGATGTCAGGGACTCAGTTGAAAGTTGTCCCCTAGTGACGTCCAGTTGCCTGATGTTTCTTACGTGTGTATTACAGGTGAAGTGCAGAAATAGTGGTGGTTGCTCTGTTTCTCAATAGTTGAGTACACCGGCCACCCACTCAGCCTTGAATCCGATGATCCGAGCGGACACAGAGGACTGTGAAGGAAACCACAATAATTACTCACCACTCTAGCATTAATTTACATAGTAGGCATAAGGCCTCTAAAAGAAATGGCGAACTGTAATAATTTACTCTCCCAAACCAAGGCAGGACATAGCAGAAGTGAAAGTTTTTAAACATGAGTGAAGCTCCAAAAATAATTAGAGTGAAGCTCTTACACATATAATAATGAAGATACGAGAAGTACTTACAGTGGGATCGTGTGGCAAGTCAAGTGATCTCAACCGGCATCCGAAGCCTAGCATTACACCTCTCACCGGGTGAAAAAGGGGGGGGGGGTATAGCAGCAGCGAGAGACACCCCACCTTAACCAGCAAACTACCACTCAACCATCACTCTACATACCTTCACACTTTCATCACTCCTATCTATGGACTTTTTCCTCACAATAACTGTAGTGTAAAGCACCCCTCTGGCAAGACAGTGATGGAGTGAATGATGATGAAAGTTTTTCTTTTTCGGGCCACCCTGCCTTGGTGGGAATCGGCCGATGTGTTAATAAAAAAAAAAAAACAAGGTACTGCTTACTGACGTCGACCAGATCACCTGTATCTCCAGACGGCATCAAGCAAGGAGGTGTGAGGTCACTCTGTGACCCCACAACACCCCATCAACACACACACACACACATTTCTCAATAACTGTTTAGAAATATTATGACAACAACAACAACCCTTATCAACTCACTCCATAACACATCCCAGATTACTTTGAACACCACCAAAACACTCTAATACATCATTTGATCACCTTAAAACACTTTTCAAACATCATTTGAACACCTTCAAAAAAAACCTCAAAATCACCATTGAATACTCCCAAAACACCATCAAACTTTCCCCCAAAACACTATAACCAACTTTTTAAGATGACAAAACAATTATCTAAGTAAATAATCTCAAAACCACTATGATCACTAAAAAATCACACATTTTTAAAATTCCCCCAAAAAACCATTGAACACCACCAAAACACCCCTTTAATACCCCTGAAACCGAATGAATACTCCCAAATCATCATTGAATATTCCCAAATCCCTTTTAAAACCATCAAAAAACCCCCTTTT
>WNWK01056251.1:0-11057 GCA_009830355.1 Cherax destructor
CTTGCAGATGGCCCCTCCTTTAATCCTGACTCTCTCATTGACTTTTTGACAGAAACTGACTTACTACACAAACTCTGAAGATTATACCTCTAGCACCTCCCTCAGTCCCTTCTACCTCGATCTCTTGCTACCCTCCACCCCTGCACTATCCACCATCATCTTGCACTCCATACCCTACTAATCGTCCATCTCCCTCTTACAACCCACTCTCCCTGCATCCTACAATAACCTGCAGCGCTGTATAACCCCTGTGGTTTAGCGCTTCTATTTGATTATAATAATAATAATAATTGTCCTATCACTGTTTTCAATTAAAATTTCTAATTTTCTTTGTAGTTTGTTTTTGAGATCTTTACAAATTCTTCTAAGTTTATTATAGCAGTGATCCAACATAATATGTTCGAATTCTGATGGAATGACCTGATTAAAGGAATATTTTCTCCATCAGAATGTAAACATATTATGTTGGATCATTGCTATAATAAACTCTGAAGAATTTGTAATGAACTCAAAAACAAATTACAAACAAAATTAGAAATTATAATTGAAAACAGTGATTGAACAAAGCTGCTAATAATTTTGTCAGATAAAATATTTTTTTTTTTTTACATTTTATTAGTTTCCAATAAATATACATTTATAATTCATAAACATGCAAAATACATGTTGCATATAATACAACAGCAATTCTTTGGTTAAACAGTGAAAATATCGAAAATATCAGAAAACTATGCCCTAAAACCCTTACCTCTACCACCAGTGAACTCTTGTCCCCTTTCCCTAATAAATAAATAAATACAGAGTCCACAAAACATAAACCCAAATAATGAAATACAGTCCACTATAACATATTTTCTATTCCTAAGGATATACAGTGAATACTCATTGACGACTGCAAATAAATTTTACAGTGCACAAAATAAAATTACATTTTACAGTTCCGAAACGTTCAATAATTACATGCTACAAATTGTGCAATAGCAATTTCCTTTAATAAGCTATGCATATATCAGTAAACATACCCCTAACCATTTATCTACAAATAGTGAACTCTTGTCCCTTCCCCTCTTATGCTTGATATAGAGTCCACAAAAAAAAGAAACCCAAATAATGCAATACCAAGTTCACAATAATATTAGCTCTAGTTCTAATGCTATGCTGTAAAATATTACATAAAAATCCATCTGCTGCTCTAAGTTTCGGTGTAAGTTTTGCAACTTAATAATAATGACATTACTAAAGCTTTTTGTAACTTAGAAAAATCTTCTGATTTATCCTCTGATGAAGTTAATATTAGTAAGGGGATGGTATATAGCTCTAGGTTAAAACAAAATATTAACAATTGACTTCAAACATTCTTTAAGTCTTATGATACACTTATTAATTGCATCCTATTAATTGCATCCTACTAAAGCAGATTAAATAAATGCAATAGTAATTTTGAAAGAAACTGATTACCAAGATATAGGTACTGAAAACTATAAACTTGGAAGGAATCCCTTAGAAACTGTTAACATCAATTTCAATAAAACAATAAAACATCTACTGAAAGGCAAAGATGAATTAATTAAAAAATTTACTTCCACTAATCTATTTTTACCTTATATGTATGGACTAATAAAAACGCACAAACCAGGTAATCCAGTTAGACTAATTATTAGCTCTATAGATACAGTTTTTTATAACTTATCTAAATGGCTTGTTGATATTTTGAGCCCAATTGTTGGAAAAATTTGTAATTTTAATGTTAAAAACAACATAGATTTAGTGGATAAATTAAGCACCTTGACTGACTTAAATTCAAATTCAAATGATTTCAACATGGTTAGTTTTGATGTTACTTCCTTGTTTACAAAAGTTCCAGTTCATGATTTACTAAGTTGTGAACCCCAAACACAGCATTTCCTCAGAGAGGAACTTAACTCTTCAGATGTAGCCTCCCCATGGAGCACTACCCATATATGATATTAGAACAAGTGTTTTAATATAATTATATACAGACAGATGTAATTATAGAGGAGGACACAGAAATCTGTGCTGTGTAAATACACCCACCCGGGTAGTCTCGTACCGTAGTCCAGCCAGAAGAGAAGAACTTAACCACCATAGAGAGGCCAATTATTTAAAATTTTATCCTTCTATTTACATGTCATATTGTTTAATTTCTTAATTTAAATTTTATGTATGTGTATGTGCTTGTTTGTATGTATGTATATGTGCTTGTTTGTATGAATGCAATCTATGCATTTATGGTGTTACTACATATATCAGTTTGATCTATGCATTTATGGTGTTACTATGTATATCAGTTTGATCTATGCATTTATGGTGTGATATCAATGTCTCTAGTGTTACTATGCATATCAAGGTCTCTAGTGTTACTATGTATATCAATGTCTCTAGTGTTACTATGTACATCAATGTCTCTAGTGTTACTATGCATATCAATGTCTCTTGTGTTACTATGTATATCAAGGTCTCTACTGTTAATATGTATATCAAGGTATCTAGTGTTACTATGTATATCAAGGTATCTACTGTTACTATGTATATCAAGGGCTCTAGTGTTAATATGTATATCAAGGTCTCTAGTGTTACTATGTATATCAAGGTCTCTACTGTTACTATGTATATCAAGGTATCTAGTGTTACTATGTATATCAATGTCTCTAGTGTTACTATGTATATCAAGGCCTCTAGTGTTACTATGCATATCAAGGTCTCTAGTGTTAATATGTATATCAATGTCTCTAGTGTTACTATGCATATCAATGTCTCTAGTGTTACTATGTATACCAATGTATCTAGTGTTACTATGTATATCAAGGTCTCTACTGTTACTATGTATATCAAGGTCTCTAGTGTTACTATGTATATCAAGGTCTCTAGTGTTACTATGTATATCAATGTCCCAAGTGTTACTATGTATATCAATGTCTCTAGTGTTACTATGTATATCAAGGTCTCTACTGTTACTATGTATATCAAGGTCTCTAGTGTTACTATGTATATCAAGGTCTCTAGTGTTACTATGTATATCAATGTCTTTAGTGTTACTATGTATATCAATGTCTCTACTGTTACTATGTATATCAAGGTCTCTAGTGTTACTATGTATATCAAGGTCTCTAGTGTTACTATGTATATCAAGGTCTCTAGTGTTACTATGTATATCAAGGTCTCTAGTGTTACTATGTATATCAAGGTCTCTAGTGTTACTATGTATATCAATGTCTCTAGTGTTACTATGTATATCAAGGTCTCTACTGTTACTATGTATATCAAGGTATCTAGTGTTACTATGTATATCAAGGTCTCTAGTGTTACTATGTATATCAATGTCTTTAGTGTTACTATGTATATCAAGGTCTCTACTGTTAATATGTATATCAAGGTCTCTAGTGTTACTATGTATATCAAGGTCTCTAGTGTTACTATGTATATCAAGGTCTCTAGTGTTACTATGTATATCAAGGTCTCTAGTGTTACTATGTATATCAAGGTCTCTAGTGTTACTATGTATATCAAGGTCTCTAGTGTTACTATGTATATCAAGGTCTCTAGTGTTACTATGTATATCAAGGTCTCTAGTGTTACTATGTATATCAAGGTCTCTAGTGTTACTATGCATAACTTTAGTATTGTGTGCGAAATATTTTTATAATAAAGTTACTTCACAATGCATAAGAATTCTAAGGTACATTTGATGATGCAAAAAAGGTACATTTTTACCTTATTCCTGTGACAGTCAGTTTCATTATTTACTTAAGGTACATTTGTACCTTATTTGTATCATTAAGAGAGAAGTAAATAATAAAACTGTCACAGGAATTCTGTTTAAAACATCAATTACGTTGTTATAATAGAGGTTCTCAGATGGAATTACTTAGAGAAAGTAAGTGTCAGGTCGAGTTGTGGCGTGACTTAGACAACTTAGAAAATACCACTCTATAGGAAGAGTGGTGGAGGGAGGGAGGGAGGAATGGAGGGAAGAATTTTTATTTTTTATATTTTATTTAAAAACAGGTTATGTACAAAAACATTTACCAAAACCTTACCTTAAAACAAGAGGTTAAACATCAACATTACACAAAACATATTAAATGCCTAATAATGTAAACACTAGCAAGGGCCTATTCGGGCCCACAGCCAAACTGGCATGAAAAATATAAAAGTGTCATACACTAAACCTTCTAAAAACACTAACACTATAACACTACACATGACCTTACAAACAAAAGGTCTTTATTGCTCCACTCCACAAAGAGAGTATATCACAAAACAATTTGAGCATACATATCCCTGACAAAATATAAGGAAACTTCCAACAAACAAAACATGTCATATCAAACATAGGCGTAGTTTCTCAAAACCCCAAATATCCACCCTTCTAAAGAACCATCCCCCCCAAGTGCCTAAAAGCACCCGTACCCTGAAAACCTAAACGATGCACTGTTAGCATCCCCTACACAATTTTTTTTTTTTTTTTTTTTTTTTAAACCATATATACAATACATATTAATAAAAGGCCCACAGGACCTATAACATAATATTGACATAATCAAAATGCAAGTTACAAAACCCCCATTACCTTACAGTACCATACAAAACATCTCACCTAAACTTTACAATGTTATACCAACACAACCCATATTTTTCCACTCCTCCTCCCCAGCCTCCAGAGGCTATTACTAAAAGTTAATAGACTCCCATCAGTTAATAACACTCACACAAACTTGACAACCCCCCTCCATCCCTACCTCTGATGTCAAACTCATAAAATACTCATTAGAAAAGAGATTACAGAAAAGCCTAGAAATGGTCGTTGTCAAATAGAGTGGCCACCAACACACCAATATTAAGACAACCTTCTTCCTAAGGTACATTTCATTATAACACTTCCACGACATCTAACATATATGACAACTTAAACACACCTGCTAACCAGGTGCTACAAGGTCAGCCTATACCATGTGAACCATGGCCCCAACAAGTCATACAACATAGACTCCTAGGCAATGCTGGCCTTGCAAGTGAAAAGTGTAACATGACAAACAAAACAAAAACCACACTCACACACACGCCCAACATACATTCTAGGTCATGGGAACCTGTCTTACCATTACTCATAAAAAAAAACCCTGGCTCCACACACAGGAGGCGCCACAAAACCGTGTTGACGCCCACGGTAAGGAACAGGTGATATACCCCTGACACCCCCGACCCTCCCCCATCTTCTACCAAGTCCCCCCCCACCCACAGACTTTTTTTTTTTTTTAACCCTTTACCGGACAATCCCTGGAAAATGATAATTTCGAAATGTATTTCATATGAGTGGATAGAGTAACTCAATGTAAGGATAATCAGCCCATATAATTGAAATTCTAAAAAAAACTTTTCACGCAATTGCCAATATTCAAGGACCGTCTACAGACGGTCCTGACCGTTAAAGGGTGTCAAATTCTGAATGTTGCAAATTTGCAATTGTTAATAAAACACCAAATAAGTATTTTTCTATTTTATTATACTAATAGACAATATCAAAAACACAAATGGAACTTGTTTCCAAACATTTTGTAGGTATAAAAAATATAAAAGTGAACCAAAGAGCAACATGGACACATTGCAAAGGGATAAAACTTTCAAGTCCTATATTCCTGAATTTCCTGAGAAAAAACAATCATTCTTGATCACTAATTGCTACAATGAAAGGCTATGAAGCAATTTCTTTCCTCCTTGATGCATAGATTTACCTTGCATACGGCACACAAAAATGAGGATGTGACATGATTTTTCGTTTTGCTGCAATAATTGCATGTAAATATTCTGCCTTGCACTGGCCAGTGACCTAGCATTTTATCAAACCTATCATTTTGGTCAAACCTCACACTGTCATCAGGCCTTTCTGCACGTTGGTACTGCACTGGAGATGGCAACAGGTCATCTGGTTCTGGATCTGAGTCACTTTCCACCAAAATGCAGAGATATTTGAACTTCTGTTGGAAGGGTTCACAATAGAACAATTTCTCATTGATCTATAATGACAATAAGAATGTTCTGTACACACCCAGACCACTACAGAATTCATATATGCACTAGAAATTTTTATATAAATATTTATTTACTGAAATTTAAAATGTGGCCCTGACGGGCAGGACCGTCTGTACACGGTCCTCTTTTGTTGCACTTTTTTCAATTGCATGGTACACTCATATTATGCATATCTAACTCCTGATATATATCTCAAAATATGCCTAAACTATTCATTTACACACTGGACACAACAATTAGTACTTACCGACATTGTAGAGAGTATAATCACAGTGTATATGAGTGGAACAAGAGCAAAATTCGGCTCTGGGTGACGCCAAGCGAGAAGTGTTTACATTTTGGTCTCTCAACCAATGGGAAGCGAGCAGATGCCGGTCTCACTTAGCTGGAGCGACTCACAGAAGGCTTGTGATTGGTCAGATATAGAGAATGGGAACCTAGATGCGCTGGGGGAGTAGGATGACACGCGCAAAAACACGTGTTTAGGACCGTCTGTACACAGTCCTGCCCGGTAAAGGGTTAAATAAACGCCGCCAAAAACCAGAGAAACTGCCTGAACTATGAAGCATCAAAAACCAAACCACCCGCCTATCCCCTGACACCCCGTAAAAACCTTAGATACAGCCACACACACTCTCTGTTACCCCCCCCAGCTACCCTGACCAGCCCTCTCACTCTACTACCGCACCCTCCCCTTTCCCTAATAAAATCGCGACAGTAAGATTCAGATATCCCAGAGGAAAAGCCCTACACCATCTCCCTTCGTAAACCACTTGATTACGACACTGAGTCCTGTAAAACCCTGCCGCTGAAGCTCTAATGCGGACGTCACCTGGGGCCTCTCTCATACTCCACGAAATATGTATGAATTCTACTACCAAATATGCTACCGCCCGTCGTACATCCTCAGGACAAACCCCCACATCTATACTTAAAGCTCTTAGGGTCGACAAACCCCCCGCCCCTACCCTTTTCAATACTCCACTAAACCATTCCCTAACCCCACCCAGCTCCTCGCAAAAATAAACTACATGATACGCGGTCTCGAGACCACCACATTTCAGACAGAACCCCTCCCTTATTATTCCCATCTGGCACAATTGTGCCCGAGATGCCAAAATTCCCAATAAAAACCTATACCCTGTTTCTCGAACCCTTGGCGGTACCCTCAGCCTCTTCAACCAGTACCACACCAACTTCCAATTATACATTGGATAAATACCTTCCCCCTGCACTACCCCCTTCCCACTCTATCCAACCTACTCACCTTCACTCTCCCAGGCTCCCTAACTACTAAAATAAACCTCAATAGATCCTCACTCCGCAACAAATCCCTACCCTTCCACCACCTACGTACCTCTCTCATGACCTTACCGACCCTCCTGCCTCCAATCTCCTCCCACCAAAATTCCTGCTTAACAAATAAACTTTGAAGCCTACTCCTCAACGGAATCAACCCCAAACCCCCACCCCCACTCCAGCCATCACAACCTCACGAGCCAACCAGTGCCTCCATAACTCCAAATATATCTATAAACCCTCGCCAACAAACGCCCTATATCACACTCCCGGAGAGGATATACAGCCGCCACAAACCAAAGTTTACTATAAATTAAAACATTAACCACCAAGGCACGCTGCAACAACGTGACCTCACCCGGACTAAAACCCCTAACCGTCCAAGCGCTTTACTCACCACTTCCTCCGAATTTAATCCTCGCCAAATCACTACAATGACTGAAAATAACACCGCAAATTTTAATAATATTAACACACAGCCACCCCCTCCTCCCCAACGGCCCTCCCACCCACGAACCTACCTCCAATAACTTCGATTTCGCCCTGTTGATGCACATACCAGTAGCCCCACCAAAACCTCAATAATCCTATTAACATTATCTAACCCCTCACCACTCCCTATCAATATGGTCGTGTCATCTACATATCCTACTATTCCCGTCTCACAACCTTCACACCTGTCCCCGTCCCATACCCCTCTCTAACTAATCTATAAAGGGGTCCTGCAGACACCGAAAGAATCTGCGACAGGGGCATCCCTGCCGCAAACCCCTCTCTAAACTCACCTGAACCCCTAACTTTCCATTAACTTGTACCCTTCTAAAGCCCCATCATATAAAGATCTAACTCACCCCACAACTTCCTCCCCAAACCCCTGCTTCGATAAAACCTCAACCAACATTTCCCTATCCACACTATCATATGCGGTTGCCCAGTCTAATCCTAGGACTCCGCCCTCTTCCTTATGTTCCACGAAATTCCTAATTCTCCTATGCCCCGTCCTAATGCTACGTCCAGGTATACCATACTGGCCAACCTCCAATACCTTTTCCAACACCCTTTTCATGCGATTTGCCAGTATCTTTGCATAGATCTTATAGTCTGAGCACAACAATGTTATAGCCCTATACCCCTGCAACCTATCACTATCCCTACCCTTCGGCACCAACACCACTACCCCAGTTCTCTGTACTTCCTCCATTTTACCCCTATCCTTCATCTGATTAAACACCTTCACTAAAACATCCTTCAATACGTCCCAATGAGCTACATAGAAGTCCCCAGGCAACCTATCCACCCCAGGCGCCTTCCCCATCCTCAATCCCTGCACCGCCTGCCATACCTCGTCAACTGTAATCCTCCCACCTAACCCCTTCCTATCCTCCTCTCCCAGTCTCCCTGAATTCCCTCCAAAACAACCCTCCTACTAACCTCATCCCTCTCCCTACCCTCAAATTTACGCTGAAACCATAACCTTGCATAAGCACACATCCCTCTGTCGTGCGTAACACCTGACCCTGATGATACCCACCCATCTCCTCCTCCACCATCAACGCCGCCAGCGTCATGCCCGTTCTACGTTTCCGAAACCTCCGTAATACCGTGCCTGAGGGCCTATCCCCCATAACACCTCTTCTAATTGACTACGTACCCTTATCGCCCTAAAAACATCATTCTGAATATCCCGTAATCTCCCTTAAGGTACGCTATTTCCTGCTGATGGCAAACCACCCCCTCCCCCTCCGTAACAGTCCCTTAACTGCCCCTCCAAATATCGACTGTAACCCATACCTATATCCCGCCTCCTCCACACCTTCCGCCTATAATAACCTCTCACTGCCTCCTTCGCTGTTGTATTCCACCACTTCACCACGTCCTTAATCTTCCTGCCTCCACCCCATAAACCCTCCCACCAAACCGCAAAACCCTCACGATCCCCCCCCCTTTTTTAACAAACTTACATTCATCCTCCACAGATCCGAATAAAATTTAACAGCACCCACCCACCCTAATACTGCCACCACACCTCTATGATCTGAAAACCCTACGTCTATGTTACGCACCTCTTCCACATTTATACACGAGGACACATACACCCGATCTAAACGTGCTGCATATCCTCTCCTTATGAACGTATGTTCCACCATGACATCCCTACCATCTACCACATCTCGAACCCCACCGCTCCCAGTAAGTCTCGCAACTTTGCTAGTATACATCCTGCACCCTCGGTTCCACATCACGCTTCCTAATTATGCAGTTCCAGTCACCTGCTAACACAGTTACCTCAGGGAGTCCCGTAATGCATATACTAAGTAATCCCCCACAAACTCACCCTTTAAACTACGTACATTAACCGCGGGCATATACACGCCAATGAAGCTAACCGGGATATCACCCCATTCACCATCAACCCTAACAATCCTCCCGCCCCTACCTCCTCCCATGACCTCAGATGAAAAGGGCTGGACTCCCTAATACCTACCAACACCCCACCCTTGAAATTTTCAGAACTACCAGTGTACAAAGTAAAACCCCGCAACTTCAGATCCCCACCACACCTAAAATTATGTTCTTGGAGAAAACACACGTCAATGCTCCTCTCCCAATGTCCGTTCAACCCACATCCTCTTGACCTCGGCCCTAAGGCCGTTCACATTCATACTGATACACTTGAAGGCTTCAATGGTGGTTTCCCTCGATGCTTCATCGTTCTCGACACTCCTGCTTTGACCACTGACCCACCCCTACTGAGACCTACTCCTCCTTATCCAAGACCTTACCCATGACCCCCTCCCTCCCTGACCACATCCGCGAACACTTTCTTACCTGTCCTCTGACCCGGCGTCAACACGTCATCCTCTACCGAGCCACTTGATCTCTTGCGGGATTCCCCCCCACCTCCATGACCTCTTCAGACACCTCATTCACATCATTTTCCTCCCTATGAACCACAGCCTCAACCACACACACTCTTACTGATTCCTCACTGCCACCACAAGCACCCTTACTCACATCCTCACCAGCACTTCACCCGGGCTTGCTGTTACCTCCGGGTAGTCCTTCACCACGGACTCCTCTCCCACAGAAGGCGGACTGTCAAGCATCATCCTCAGGTCCTCCATCATAGGCCCCGCAACTCCACCAAATCGTCCACCTCCTCCTGCACGACAGCAACCTTGCTGTCTTCCACCATCACTGGTTGCGTCACAGGTGGCAAGGAGACCACCACCACCTCCGCTTCTTCTACCACGTCACTCCACCGTCTATCTCCACCGTCCATGTACCCTGAAGATGACCCATGCACCTCCTGGACCACACCTGAAGGGCCCTCCGCACCATGCTCCTGCCCCACGTTGTTGCTGGGGTCGTGGTCCACGTCTCTCACACGCTGCTGCTATATGCCCTGGCTGACCACAGAGCCGACACGTCCGTACTTGCCCCACGTACGTCACGTAAACTTGCGTCCTAAATTCTGGCATCAGGACGCAGGGGATTGGCCTCCTCAAAGACATCTTTAAACTGTAAGATCCCTCCGGCATTCCAGCGTAGGTACCCTGCGCCCACCTGCCAACATTTGCCGCATGGATCACTCCATATGCCTTAAAAACATCTCTCACATCCACGGCATCCACTTCAAAGGGGTGTTCCGTTTACGTATCCACGTAAAAATTGCTGATACATCCCTTAATCTCACCTCCAAACCC
>WNWK01056252.1:0-11057 GCA_009830355.1 Cherax destructor
TTGTCCGGGTTGAGGTACAGTGAGCTGGTTGGTTGAGTTTTTTTTTTTTTTTTTATTAAAACCCAAAAATACATTTACAAGCCATGGTCAATATATACCAATACAATATTCAAATCAAACTCCCAGACCACCATACAAAACACCGCCATCCATTAACTTTTATACTTAACACAAAGCCTAAGTCTTTGTACATATAACACTATATTACACAGTAATGACTCATTCTCATGTAAGGATATTACATAATGTTCTACATAAATTCCTAAAGGCACATTTAGGTATGTACTATATAGATACAAACACAACTATTTAAATACAAACAAAACGTTGAATCCACATAAATCCATAACTTTCCTTCACCTGACACAATGATCATCATTGTATGTCAACACACAAGTAATACTCTTCCTCTGTTATTTTGTTGTTTGTTAATTAACATCAAGCTTACATGGACAGTCTTGAACAATGACACCATACTAACCCATCCCACCCTCGCTGCACAACACCACATCCATCATCCCCTTTATGCAAAATGACTCCAAAACTTATGATTTCATACAAATAACTCTAAATTACACTTTGTACAACATACTCTCTCAATGGGCTTTTACAATATCTCCTAACAAAATCCCCAAAAGCAAACCTTAAATGTTGAACCTAATAATACATGCACATGTTTCTCTTATATTCCCATCCCATGTGACATCACGAAATCTAATATGTACATACACGTATTTTATACTCCATAAAGTATATAACCATAAACAAAAATCTTATCAGTTTATCTACCTACTAAACACAAGTCTCCCCGCTCCTCATATTAAATTCCACGTGGGATACACAGTCCATAACCACACTTTTGTGCAATGTATGTAAAAATTACCTACTCTGCTACCATCCTACATACACAATGACCATCTGTCAACTTTAAAAATAAAAACATATATATGTCAAAAAGTCACCGTAAAATAATATTCCTCACATTCTCCAATTCACAATACTCCTATCTTATTAATTACAAGGTCTTCTCTCCCTTCCATCTTTTTCACCTACCTCCTATAGACAATTACCATTAATTGTGCAAGGTTCAATACAAAATCAGTCCCTATCCTTCCTATTTGCAACTTTAGTAACTAAAACGTGAGATCCACAAAAGGATCACACACCATTACATACAGTAAGAATACACCCTATTAATATTGAACGAGGATATAATCAGTGGCTAGGACATGTACACTGAGAGGTGTACGTTTCTCTAAGTGTGGACACAGAAAAGCGCCTCTCAATGAGTGTACACCGAGAAGTGTTTGCATCGTAGTGTATAATACACTGAGACCTTACTTTAATCCTTATTTTAAGGATGATTAACGTATTTTTCGCCCTCGTGTAGTCGATAGGATTTGAACAAGAAACATGATTATTTAATAATCTATACATTCAATATATAATTTTTTTTATATATGAAAATATTTTTCAAAGAAAAATATTTTTATCCAAAAAAAATATTTCGTTTAAGGATAATGAAACATCTTAGAACGTACATTCAGATACTGAAGAAGAAACATTTTTCATTCAGATTATAATCCAAGACAGTCAGTAACTCAGGTTAACCCAAGGAAGACATTTTGTGGGCTTATCAAGTATCCCCAGAATAATTCTTTCATGACGTTGCCTGACATTTTTTAATTTATTTTAATTTCCTTCAACTTCTCGATTTTTATTTTTCTCATAACTTGAGAATGCCTCATCCAGTAGGCTTTAAATTTTCAACACTTGTGCATGCTAACAAGGATTAAATTCTAGAGGCAACTGGCCTGTTCACGTGCCCTATGACCAAAGTTGTTGAATACATTCACAGCATCCTGAAGTGATTCAGATAACTTCCAAAATCCTCCGTGGTGGAGTTCCAAAGGTTCAGAAAGGTGTCAAAAAATATGTTGACAGCAGAAAGTTAAATTCATCAGTGTTGGTGAAGACTGACGAATTTTATGTGTAAAATAGTGTGAAACTTTTATTCCCGTTAAATCACGTTAAATAAATTTCAGTTTACAGCTTCTGAATAACTTCGAAAATTAGCTGCTGGTGCACCTTAGGTCCAGGATAGTACCTATTAAGTTTCGTTTGTGTTGGAGAATGACTCATCTGATAGGCTTCAAATTTTTACCGATGGTTTGGTTACCTGAACACAAGGCTACACTTCCATTAGGTGGCATAAGTCCCAGTTTGCCAATTGCCAATTGATATTCATTATTTATTCTATAACTAACGAAGTCTTCTTCTGACTGGCTTCAAAATATTATAGACGATGCTGCGTTCTATAAGATGGATGATGCAGATGATAACTCATAAGTTTAGTCCGAACATTGGCAAGTTTGAAATTTTGTTGAAACAGTTAAAAAAAATCTCGGTATCATTGGAATCAGATCACTTATTGAAAAATGAGTTTTATGATTGGCTTCAATGTTTACCATTGGTGGCCTTTATTAAAACCCAGATTGTCACTCACTTTGAGTTGTGTAAATTTCAGTTTTTCAATTTTACTGAGCATATTGTTTCCCAATTTATTGAGCGAGACAAGGAAGGTCCAAAAGTAAAAAGCTGAGAAAATACTACACAACACCAGACTAGATTCTAACACCAGTCGATACATAGTTCTACTTGTCTATACCACAAACAATAACCTTTCTAAATCTGTAGCCAACGCCAACATCAGGGTTGCCTACCTACCCTCCATACACTATAATGGATCGAGCTAAAAGAAAATATAGGATATTGTGAAAACTTTTTACGTGGATGAAACTTCCGGGGACCTGAACACGAGGATCAACGAACACAGAAACGCCTGTCAAAGGGATAAGAAGTGCAGCGCTTGTACTATTGTGCAGCGCTTGTACTATTGTGCAGCGCTTGTACTATTGTGCAGCGCTTGTACTATTGTGCAACGCTTGTACTTTTCGGAAAGTGTATCAGAAACTTTTCAGATGCTAAACTACTAGTTATCAAAGAATCAGACTGTGCTTGGAATCTACTCTAATTGTCACGACTAAAAACAAGGAATTCAGGTTCTTCCTTAATTTCAGAAACTCTGGTTAAACTTATTCTCACCAGACATGATACTCTTCTATTACAAAAAATTATATAGATGACGTCGGCCAACTGACCTAACCTAATGTTAAAGTATTCGATCGCTCCACTAAGTCACATTACAGCAGGGAACATTACCTGCCCAGCTTTACATCTAAC
Organism: Cherax destructor; assembly: GCA_009830355.1. Classification (NCBI taxonomy): domain Eukaryota; kingdom Metazoa; phylum Arthropoda; class Malacostraca; order Decapoda; family Parastacidae; genus Cherax; species Cherax destructor. Next base: position 3,244 of record WNWK01056252.1, read on the forward strand.
CTCAGAACTTCACTATATAAGTGTGTGATGTTTACTTGTCTCTGTGTGAACTGATAAAGAACCTTGTGAACAAAGCATCTTGTCAATAATAAAATGCCATATTCAATATGTTGTGTTTTTTGTACAAGCTGACGGTCAGAAAGTTGGAGGATGTGTTGTAACATCAGAGAAGGGAGGAGAGAGGATGTGTTGTAACATCAGGGAAGGGAGGAGAGAGGATGAATGTTTCAGAGGGGATAGCAATATCCACTAGTCTTATGATCTTGTTGGATGAACGGAAGACTTGCAGCTGTTCTTGTGAAATAGAACGAAGGCTGATTAAATTATTGGAACCTGTCTATTGTGAGTCTGAGGAAACAGTGATAATGTGAATCATCTCTTCCCATGCAATTATGTATCAGTAATTTACTTGCTGTGTTGATATCCAATCCCTTTAACCCAGCATATTACACTATGTAACAAAATTTCACTTTAGTCGTGTTCCTGGGAAATAAACATCAATTCATAATTTTTTATAACTAAACAAAATATAAAAAATCAATTTTGATCCCAAAACTTTGCTTTTGTGGTCAGGACACTTCTGGAACACTTTCAAGAAAGACTGATGTAAAACTATTATGTTCTAGGGTTTTGCTTGACAAATATAAAAACAGGAGGTCACAAACCCAGCAGTCAGTTCAGCTCTGGCTGCCTGAGAAGACACATCAGAAAAAGTGAGATGGCATCAAGAGGCTGCAATCATTCTCCAGATGCATTCTGCTACATATGTGGTCAATTCATTAAGACAAGAGCAAAGAAGTTCTCTGTAACAGCATCTAAAAAAATGTGTGAAGCTTACAAAGCATATTTTGTCATGCCAGTTGGGGACCCAGACAAGACCTGGGCACCTCATGTTGCTTGTGAACATTGTAAGAAAATATTGGAAGGTAAGAAAGTCATTAGTTATATGAAGAGTAAAATCTTGAATAGGAACACTTTTTAAATGAAATGTATGTAACAGAAACTAATTATTTTGTTCTTTTACAGGATGGTATAGAGGAGAAAAAAGAGCCATGAAGTTTGGTGTTCCTAGAATATGGCGTCAACCCTCTGATCACTCAACCCACTGATCACTCAACCCACTGATCACTCAACCCACTGATCACTCAACCAACTGCTACTTCTGCCTGGTGGATCCTTCCAAACACCGAACTGGGAAAAATGCACCTGCTATTTCTTATCCAGACCTTCCCTCTTATACTGCAGCATTAGCACACAGTGCTGATCTTCCTGTACCTTCACCTCCAGAAAGAAGTCAACCGTCAGAAGAAGAAAGCAGCAAATCAGAAAATGAAGAGCACAGTGAACAAGACTATGATCTCACAGATGCACCTGATGGGAGGAATCCTTACTACCCAAACCAAACAGACCTCAATGACCTTATCAGAGATCTTGGTTTGACAAAGTCAAATGCTGAGCTTTTGATTTCAAGGCTCAAGGAATGGAACTTGGTGGATGAAAGTGTGCAAGTGACAAGCCAAAGAAAACGTCACCAACATTTCTCAAGCTTCTTCACTAATGAAGACAGGTTGTGCTACTGTAATGATGTATCAGGACTGTTTGATGCAACTGGAATTGCATGCAATCCAGATGAGGGGAGACTCTTCATTGACAGCTCCTCCAAAAGCCTAAAAGCTGTACATCTGCACAATGGGAACAAGTATCCATCTCTTTCCTTGGCTCAGTGCATTTTAAGGAGGACTTCAACAGTGTCAAACTTCTACTGAAAGCTGGGTAAAGCTGGGAGGTTATTGGAGACTTCAAAATTGTGAAATTTTTGATGGGACACAAAGGAGGTTTTACCAAGTTTCCCTGTTATCTCTGTCACTGGGACAGTAGAGACAGAGCAGCACCTTACCAGAGGAAGCACTGGCCTCAAAGGACTGAGTTCTCAGTAGGAAAACATAATATCAAACATAAACCATTGGTGGATCCTCAAAAGGTTCTGTTCCCTCCATTACATATCAAACTATGGCTAATGAAACAGTTTGATACAGCTCTTGACAAAGAGTCTTCAGCCTTCAAGTATCTTCAAGACTTCTTTCCCAAGCTATCAGAGGCGAAGGTGAAGGCTGGCATCTTCACTGGACCACAAGTCAGGAAAATCATGGAGTGCTCAGAATTTCCAATCATCTCACAGAGAAGGAAAAGGAAGCCTGGAAGAGTTATGTTGTTGTAGCACAGGGCTTTCTGGGCAACAACAAGGCTGACAATTATGTGGAACTTGTTGAGACTTTAGTAAAAAGCTATGGTCAGTTGGGCTGTAGGATGTCCCTTAAGGTCCATATCCTTCATGCTCATCTTGACAATTTCAAGAATATGGGAGCATATTCAGAGGAGCAAGGGGAGCTCTTCCACCAAGATATAATGGACTTTGAACACAGATATCAGGGATCTTATAATGAAAACATAATGGGAGATTACATTTGGGGGCTTAAACGGGAAAGTGATTTGTTGCATGCTCGCAAATCTAGAAAAAACATTCATTTTTAACTTTGTAAATATGTTTCAGAAGGTTTCAAATAAAATTTGTGTAAATTTTATTTTATGTAAGTAAATTTTATTTATTATATGTTTTTGTTTTACATCCAAAACTAGCAAAAAATATTGAAATTTAGCCATTTTTTGTCACAAATTCATCCTGTAAGCCACAAAAGGAAAGTTTAAAATAAATAATGGGCATTTTCTATTGTTTTGCAATAAAAAGAGTTGTGAAATAACACTTACTTGCCAGGAACAAAAACTTGACTTAAATAGTGTTATGACTGAATATGATATTTAGTATTAATTATTATTATTAGTATAAATAATCAAAGGATGGCAACTGCGAAATCGGATTCAGTGAAAGATAGGTTCAAACATAGAGAATATGTACAGTGTGAGCAGCTCTCAGCTATTTTACATGACTAATTATCTTGCAATAGTCACACAAAACATCCAGAACTCACCACGCGGAGGTGGCTCCTCTTAGAGTTCCTTTTTTTTTTTTTACATGAAAAAATGTACCAAAAATGTTTGTTGCTCTGGAATTGATGATGTTGATTTTTGTTGTGATCGTAGTGATGGAGTTGATGTTTATTGTTGTGGAAGTAATGGTGTTGATGTTTGTTGTGACGGTAGTGATGGTGCTGATGTTTGTTGTGATGGTAGTGATGGTGTTGATGTTGTTGTTTGTTGTGATGGTACTGATTGTGTTGATGTTTGTTGTGATGATGTTGATGTTTGTTGTTGGGGTAGTAATAGTGCTGATGTTCGTTGTAGTTGTGGTAGTGATGGTGTTAACGTTTGTTGCTGTGAAATCTGATTCAGTGAAAGATAGGTTCAAACATAGTCAATATGTACAGTGTGAGCAGCTCTCAGCTATTTTACGTGACTAATTATCTTGCAATAGTCACACAAAACACCCAGAACTCACCACGCGGAGGTGGCTGCTCTTAGAGTTCCTTTTTTTTTTTTTTTTTTACATGAAAAAATGTACCACAATTAAAATAAAGAAACTTAAACCCATAAAGTAAAATAGAAGATTATTCTTATCCATAGCACAAAGTATTCAGTAAAATGATATATATTTTCTTATAATATTCAACCGTCGCTGACCTATGCTTCTTGATTAACATGGCAGGGTCCTCTGAGGTACTTCATTATGTCGTTGATTTCCCAAGTTAATCGCCTTTTACGGAGACGAGAGAGAGTATCTTCTCTACCGTGGAGTGTCAGAGCCTTGCCTCGGATCTCATGGATCTTAGATCTCATTCGAGCGATCTGCTGAGGCTCATCAAGCATCTTAAACGATGTTCTGTTACATAGAAAGTAAAGCTCTTCCCTTGGAAGCTCCTGACGTTCAGCAAGGCTCACAGTATATTGGTTCTGAGATACATATTTTGGAGGAAGGCTGTAGGAATTACAGCTGGAGAGTTGGACAGGAGAAGGGGATGAGGAACGGAACTCTTCACGAGGAGCCTCAAGAATCACCTCGTAGTCCAAAGTGGCTGACATGAGGTCCTTTCCCTCTGGGAACCTTATGAAGTCTGTAGTGATTCCTTGTGCTACATTATTCTTGACAATGTCGTAAAGGTTAAGCTTTACTTTTCCAAATGTTTTTCTTCCAGAGGCAAGTTCGACGCAGATTTCATCACCCTGTCGGACCTTGCTGACGTCAAGGCCCTTTTGGTGCTTCTTATCCCACTCTTGTGCGCCATACTTCCATTCAGGGAAAGATAAAACCTGCCATGATGGATAAATTTTTCCACCCTGGACATATCTCGTGGGTCGTGGGAAGATGGTGAACAAACGACGACAGAAGAAGAACTTCATCTTATGGGGAAGATCTTGTTCTCCCCAAACTTCCGCCTCCATACGTGTGAAGTTTATTCTCATAGTCATTTTGCTCTCTTCGGCAAGAGTCATACGAAGCGCTAAGCTAGTGTTGTCTAGCACAATGAGTGGCTGACTAAGACTCAGTAGTCACTAGACGAACAATATCTTCTAACAGATATTTTGTTCCCAGCTTTTTTATACATTATCAAAAAATAGTATTATTTGAAATAATAGTTAGGTTGGAATAATATTTAGAGTATTTTTCTTGCAGTTGTCCTGAGCTTGTGAAGATAGATCTGATAGTATTGATTATGTCATTGACAGTGAAGATGTTTATTGTAGTGATAGACGGTGTTAATGTTTGTGATAGTGTAGTTTATTGTGGTGGTAGTGATGGTAATTATGTTTGTAATAATGAAGTTTGTTGTGGTGATAATGACGGTGTTAATGTTTGTGATAGGGATGTTTGTGGTGGTAGAGATGTTTGTATTTGTGTTAATGAAGATGGTTGTTGTAATAGTAGTAATAGTAATGATTTGTGATAGTGAAGTTTGTGGTAGTGATGGTGTTTGTGATAGTATAGTTTGTTGTGGTGTTAGTGATGGTTTTGATGTTTGTGAGTTTGAAGTTGTCGTTGTTGTGGTAGTGGAGGTAATGTTTGTGATAGCAAAGTGTGTTGTGATAGAAGTGATCGCTTTAATGTAATTGGTAATGAACTTTGATGCTGTGGTAGTTATGGTGCTGATGTTACTTGTTCTGGTTGTAATGGTGTTGATGTGTGTTGTGATGATATTGATGTTTGTTGTTGTGGTAGTGATGGTGCTGATGTTTGTTGCTCTGGAAGTGATGATGTTGATTTTTGTTGTGATCGTAGTGATGGCTCTAATGTTTTTGGTAATGAACTTGATGTTGTGATAGTGATGGAGTAGATGTTTATTGTTGTGGTAGTAATGGTGTTATTGTTTGTTGTGACGGTAGTGATGGTGTTGATGTTTGTTGTGATGGTAGTGATGGTGTTGATGTTTGTTGTGATGGTACTGATTGTGTTGATGTTTGTTGTGATGATGTTGATGTTTGTTGTTGGGGTAGTGATAGTGCTGATGTTCGTTGTAGTTGTGGTAGTGATGGTGTTGATGTTTGTTGTGATGTTAGTGATGGTGTTAATGTTTGCTTTTGTGGTAGTGATGGTGTTGATGTTTGTTGCTGTGAAAGTGATGGTGTTGATGTTTGTTGTGGTATTGATGACATTGATGTTTGTTATTGTGGTAGTGATGGTGCTGATGTTTGTTGTTGCGATATTGATGGTGTTGATGTTTGTTGTTGTTGAAGTGATAGTGTTGATGTTTGTTGTTGTGGCAGTGATGGTGTAGATGTTTGTTGTTGTGGTAGTGATGGTGTTGATGTTTTGTTGTTGTGGTAGTGATGGTGTTGATGTTTGTTGTTGTGGTAGTGATGGTGTAGATGTTTGTTGTTGTGGTAATGATATTGTTGATGTTTGTTGTTGTGGTAGTGATGGTGTTGATGTTTGTTGTTGTGGTAGTGATGGTGTTGATATTTGTTGTTGTGGTAGTGATGGTGTTGATGTTTGTTGCTGTGGTAGTGATGGTGTTGATGTTTGTTGTGGTAGTGATGGTATTTGTGTTTGTTGTGGTAGTGATGGTGTTGATGTTAGTTGTTGTGGTAGTGATGGTGTGTATGTTTGTTGTGGAAGTGATGATATTGATGTTTGTTGTGGTAGTGATGGTGTTGATGCATGTTGTTGTGGTAGTGATGGTGTTGATGTTTTTTGTGGTAGTGATAGTATTGATGTTTGTTGTGATGGTAGTGATGGTGTTAAAGTTTGTGATAATGAAGTTTGTTGTGGTAATAGTGATGGTGTTAATATTTGTGATAGTAAAGTTTGTTCCTGTAATAGTGTAAGTAAGTTTATTCAGGTATACACAAATACAGTTACATAGATTATCATACATAGCAGCACATGTGAAGTACCAGTGTAGTAAAGTTATGAATTTAGGGGAACTAGTAATAGACAGAATAAGGTGGATATTGGAGAGTCAGTGGCACTAGGTGACAAGGACAGCAATAGGTATAGTGGAAAAAGAAATGAACAAGAAGAGTAAAGAGAAGGGAGGTTTTCTGAACATTTTTTATACTAATAGTCGTAGTGCGAGAAATAAGATGGACGAATTGAGATTAGTTGCAAGTGCAGGTAATATTGATGTTTTTGCAATAACTGAGACGTGGTTTAATATGAAAATCGGGACATGCCTGCTGAATGTCACATTCAGGGTTTTAAATTGTTCCAAGTAGACAGAAGTATCGGGAAGGGGGGATTGTGGCACTCTATGTCCGTAATCATTTAAATTGTTGCATAATAACGGGTATAAAGTCTGAATTAACACATACAGAGTCTGTCTGGATAGAATTTTCAGAGGGGTGTGAAAAATTGATTTTAGGCGTGATATATCGTCCTCCAAACTTAGATAGGGAACAAGGGAGACTACTCTGGGAGGAAATTTTAAAGTCACAAGGCATGATAACGTAGTAATTCTAGGGGACTTTAACTTTAGTCAGATTGATTGGAATTTCTTGACAGGGAATTTAGAATCAAACGACTTTTTAGAAGTAGTTCAGGATTGCTTTTTGAAGCAGTTTGTGACAGAACCTACAAGGGGAAATAACCTACTTGACTTGGTTCTGGCAAACAAGGAATCCCTTGTAAATAATTTAAAAATTACAGACGAACTCGGCACGAGCGACCACAAGTCAATTATCTTTAGCATTGATTGGATGTATGATAGTAGGGATAATTCAGTAACAGTCCCAGACTTTCGCTTAGCAGATTATAATGGGCTTAGAGAACACTTATCAACTGTGGACTGGGGTAACGAAGAGAGCTATCAATATGAGAGCTTTCTTAACACTGTACAGGCTGCCCAAAGAACATTTATCCGTATAAAGAAATTAGATCAAGTAGAAATGACCCAAAATGGATGAATAATAGGCTCAAATACCTTTTAGGGCAGAAGAAAGGAATTTATAGGCGCATAAATAGAGGTGAGGGTCATCTTATAAATCAGTATACTGACATTAAGAAGGACGTTAAAAGGGTATAAGAAAAGCTAAACGGACTATGAAATTAAAGTTGCTAGGGATTCAAAAACTAACCCAAATTTTTTTCCAGGTTTATAGAACAAAAGTTAGGGATAAGATAGGTCCCTTAAAAATAACTCTGGGCATCTTACTGACAAGGAAAATGATATGTGCTCTATTTTTAATAATTATTTTCTCTCGGTTTTTCACACAGGAAGACACTAATAATATCCCAGTAATGAATTTTTATAGTGGCCCTGAAGAAGAAAAAATATGTATTATCACAGTCACTAGCAAAATGGTTATGAAACAAGTAGACCGACTGAAACAAAATAAATCGCCGGGTCCTGATGAGCTTTTGCAAG
>WNWK01056253.1:0-11057 GCA_009830355.1 Cherax destructor
TAGGATTGCTCCCATTACCTCATGATGTCGTCCAGACGGCTAACAATATCCTCCATCCCAGCCCCAGGAAAGCAAACCCTCTGTCTCCTACTCCTATCAATCAAACAGAAAGCCCTATCCATGTACCTAACCTGACTGTCCCCAACAACAACAATGTTTTTACCTTCCTTTGTGTCTTTCGTCGTGACGCTCCCAGAAGTCGACTCACATTCATCGGTAGCACGGAGAATGGGTTCGATGTTTCCAAACATTCTCCTGGGTCTTCGTTGTTTCTACCTCCACCCGTCCTCTTGAGCCTTAACTTTGTCCCATGCGTTTTAGCCACTGTCCAGGTTCCTTTCCTGGCTTGAGGATTCTCAACAGGAGGATTACTGAATCCTCTTGTTTTCCTCAGTCAGTCGCTGTATCTCAAGCTTAGCTACCCTCAGTTCTTCCTTCAGCTGCTGGTAGAGTAGCTCAAGAGAGGACATCTTCTTCAGATTGACAGAGAGCACACAAGACACGTCTTCACGACAGTCCTTCATACATGACAGTCCTTCATACATGACAGTCCTTCATACATGACAGTCCTTCATACATGACAGTCCTTCATACATGACAAAGTCCTTCATACATGACAAAGTCCTTCATACATGACAGTCCTTCATACATGACAGTCCTTCATACATGACAAAGTGCTTCTGTTATAAAACTCGTCCTCTTGTATCTCGCGAGGATGGTAGAGAGTTAAGGTAAGTTATTCTCTTTTAACAGTTATCCTGTATACGGTTTCGTAACAAGAAATTCTAATAATTCGGGATTGCAAAACAAATAACTAAAATTTAAAATCTTTACTAATAAAGTGGTTTAGCAGAATATATACGTATATAAAGATACGATATTTGACATAAAATAAGGAATTTAACTCTTACACTTCTCTTGGTACGTACATTATATATATATATATATATATATATATAAATATATATATATATATATATATATATATATATATATATATATATATATATATATATATATATATATATATATATATATATATATATATGAAGAAACCACTATGAAAAATAGAAATTCCAAGTGCTTTCGTGACTACTAACATTATCTAGGAACTATAAAAGGAAACATGACAAGGAGGCATATAAAGGGCAAGACTACACCTCACAGTAGCGTAACATCTCACGACTCTGTAGAGGAAAATAAGAAAGGACCTGAAACTCTTCCCAAGAATTAAGATTAGTCCAATTTATCATTAAATTCTTCCCAAATTTTATTAATTATAAATGAATCCAATTTATATAAACCAAAAGAAATATTCATATTTTCAAAACTGCTTTTAATGAAACATGATTCTATTATATTCCTCTCAACCATGGACTTGCTTGATACAACCTTCTCAGCAGATGTTACGCTACTGTGAGGTGTTGTCTTTGTTAGTGTGATGTGACTGAGGTGTATTCTGCCTCTTTATAAGCCTTCTTCTCACGCTTCCTTTTATAGTTCCTTGATAATGTGAGCAGTCACGAAAGCGCTTGGAATTCTATTTTTTCATAGTGGTTGTCTTGCATATTTTGATATCACCTGTTTACTGTGATCTTTTTTTTCATATATATATAACTTCTATTACAAATAAAGAAGCATTTGTAATAAACGACTGTTTGGGATACTAAGTAAAATCTCATTTTTCAGATTTTTATTATATTAAATATTATTAATATAAAAGCATATAATCTGAATAAAAACATATAATCTAATAATCTGTGTAAAAACCTATTTACACAAAATCACAGTACAAGATAAAAGTCACAAGTAAAATCAAGTATTCGGTGTAGTGTCAAGTCGCTGCCATCGAGGTCGATCACCATGCCCAGCCCTTTTAGGGCAGGGTAGGTGCCAAGGCTGGAGCTTGCTACCATCTGCGGCTCGCAAGCCTGCCCTTCCCGTCAGCCTCCTTGGGGCGGGGAAGGTGGCAGACCAGATGGGCTTAGCAACTATCTACCTACGTGCTTGTGGGCGAATATGGCTAGGCCTGGGACCAGTTGGTCCTACCGCTGTGAGGTACCCCCTCCCATGGGAGACTTCGGTCTCTGCTACTCCCACGCCAGGGAGCCGGAGCCGGGTCGCCATCTGGTAAAGACCCGGGCCGGGTGATTTCCCGGCGAATCAACACCTCCTCGCTGCCATCTTCTAGTGTCACGCAGGACACTACCACACCTTGTCATGATACTCCTTCTCCCCCGTGTCCTCAGACACCCTTGTCTCTGTCTTATGGCACCTACGGGGTTCCACGACACCCGTACCATAAAGACTCAATTGCTGTGTCACACGACACCTTCTCTGTGCCACATGGCACGCCCCCTGTATCATGAACTCTTTCTCATAAAGCCTTTACATCGCGTTATGACACACCCCAAATACACGACTCAACCTGTGTCGTGCCATCGTCACAAACTCTCTGAATGCACCACTTAAACCCTGACACTCCGGGTAACAATCTCCGGGTAACAATCTCCGGGTAACAATCTCCGGGTAACAATCTCCGGGTAACAATCTCCGGAACAATCTCCGGGTAACAATCTCGGGTAACAATCTCCGGGTAACAATCTCCGGGTAACAATCTCCGGGTAACAATCTCCGGGTAACAATCTCCGGGTAAACAATCTCCGGGTAAACAATCTCCGGGTAAACAATCTCCGGGTAAACAATCTCCGGGTAAACAATCTCAGGTACATCGTCGCAGGTACATCGTCGCAGGTACATCGTCGCAGGTACATAGTAGATTCTGGTGACCTCGCCTCTCCTTGTTGTAGGCTATCACCAGCACCACACTGCATGAGTCTGCAACTCTCACGCAGGTCTGACTGGCGAACTCCAGTAGTATGTCAGTGAGCTTGTCACCAGCACCACACTGCAACTCTCATGCAGGTCTGACTGACGAAATCCAGTAGTATAACAGTGAGCTGGTGGACTCTCCAGTGTTGAATAGGAGAGTCTCGATGACACTGTCAGTCGCGCCCGGCAGTCAAACATCAGGTCTGATGACGTAACCCCTTGACTGCCGGCCGGTGAGGTAATTACCTAACTACCATTGTTAGGTAGGGGGCCGTAACAACTTCATTAACTGTAAAGAAGTATTTCAACCAGCATATTAATATTGATAAATCAACCTTATAAGTTCGGACTTTGTACTATCATCACCAATTATCTCAAACACAAGGTAACCTGCAATGGTTACCAAGACTTATTCAGTAAGCTGAACCATTAATTCACCAGAGTATTCAAGAACTCGAAGGTGACAGTCTTAGCCTTATTTTCATCCAGCATGACTTAGAATAACTTTGACCACAAAGTAACACACAAGGACCGACAAGGCTTATTCAGTTAGCTGAACCATTAATTCACCAGAATATGGAGAACTCGAAGTTGCCTCCCAGGTGTCGAGGTGTGCAGTTGTCTGCTCCGCTCTCGGCCTTCTGGTGGCGAAAATCGACATTACCCTACAAGATGGAGGGCAGCCGCCGACGGATTAATACCGTTTGTGTGGAACTCGTACAGGGTCATTGATGGATCATAACGCTGATGTACTCCTTCAAATTCTGCGAGACACGTATTCGATCGCCAATGATGATATCTATGGTGTTTCTGTCAATGGTGCTTCTCGGGTTTTTGTCAAATTCATGTCTACTGATGTGGTCAAGGATGTTGTTCAATGCTATCAAGAGATGCGCCATCAGGTGACTCTCACCGTGGCAGTGTGTCTTCGAGACGTGTCCTGTACTTGCACGTGGGTCAAGCTGCGTAATGTCCTATTTGAGGTGGATGTGTATGAGATCAGTAAGGCCTTGTCAAATATGGGGCGATTCATCAGACTTACGCAGGTGTTTGGAGTCATGGTCCATTTGAAGGTAAACCCAATGGGTCGTTTTCTGTGAAGATGTCCCTCAAAGTCCCCATCCCGTCCTTTGTCGTCCTCGACACCTTTCATATACAAGTATATGTGTATTATCCTGGGCAGCGGAAGATGTGTCGGTTATGTGACGCGTACAGACACATGGCGTATCAATGTGATCGTCAGTGTTCTCGACAACAGGACGGCCAAAGTGTACCGACGACCGATCCTACGTATGACCCTGTGTCCATGGCGGTCAGCAGTGCTTGTGAGACACCCATGTCCCCACAGCCTCCCCGTGATGTGCCTCTTTCTGCCACTGAATTGCCGTGTGCGACATTGCCATGTGTGGAGAAGGAATGTGCTGTGGGCGGTGTGGCTGCACTCTCAAGTGAGGAAGAGCCGTCTAGTGGGGTTGAGCTAAGCCTCCCTGTGATTTTCCCGGATTTGTATAGTGAGGTTGACGAGTGCTCAGCGCCGCCACTTACCCCAGTGGCGTCTGAGGATGGCATTGGTAGTGCATCGTCGATGATTGTGACTCCCGGCGGACTCACTGAATTGATCACTAGTGTGAATGAACCATGCGACTGTGACCATGCCTGCCCGTATCGTCGGCGACGGGACTTCCTGTAAGCAGGCAGCAGGGAATTCGAGTAGTGATGACGAAGTAACACCAGGTCAACGCCCTGGAAAAAGTCGTGGGCTGCAACTGCGGCTAATGGGTTAACAGATGATGCCAGAGTGGGGTTCCTCCCGCCTGGTGAGTTTAGTGGCACAGACGGTGATGGTGCTCAGTATTTAAAGGTGTTACATATACATATGAGTGGAACTCGTTAAGGACTTCCAGTGTTTAACGATAAATGTTAATGGGTTATGGACGACCCATAAGAAAGTTGAGTTTGAACAGTGTTTATCCCAGTTTCAACCTGACGGGGTGTTTGTTCAGGAACACAATTATCGGGATGTGAGTGCCTTGACAATTCAGGATTACGTTGTGTAGGGTGTGGATAGTCCGTGTTTGAAAGGTAGTGTTGCAGTGCTGATACGAGAGGGCAGTCCTTTTCGGTTACATCATTGGGAGTTAGCATCTGATTGTCGGTTGGTATGCGTTGACAGGTGGTGGGGCGTGATGTGCGTCGCGTTTATTGGTATATTTGGGCCCACAGTTGGAGATGCAAGTACGAAAAATTTGTTTATTTAGGAGACGCTTGTCTATCATTTCTGGTCGCTTCCCGCGATCGGTGATCGTGGGTGGTGACTGGAATTGTGTTGCGCACTGTCAGGATGTGGAACCGCAGGGTTGTGGGTTTTATTCTAGCTTGTTAGGTGATCTCTGCGTGATGTGGGAGGTGACGTGGTTGGTGGGGTGGATTATACTTTTGTCCGACAGGGTTATGCGGCGTGTCTCGATAGGGTTTATGTGGCATGTGTACTTGACGTACAGTGTGTTCAGACCTGTGATGTACATTTTACCGATCATAGGGTGGTGTTGGTATGTCTCACTTGGGTTGGGTTGCCACAGATCATTCCTCAGTTTTGGAAATTAAATGTTAGTCTTTTAAAAGGGGATGTGAATGGAATAACGGGATGGGAGTAGTAGATGTTCTAGAGTGGTGGGATGAACGGGGTAAACTTAGTATTAAATCGTTTTTTCGGGCTTTGGGTAGAGAGACGTTACAGTTACGTTATGGGAAGTTAAATTTTTTGCAGTGTCAATTGCGTGCGTGTTACGAGCCGAAATATCAGATTATCTGACCTTCAGAATCAGTTGTTTCAAGGGGCGCGCATTGCGGCCAGGATTGACGAAGTTCTTTGGGGCGATCACCCGTTTGCGTATGTTCTCCATGAAAAAAGCTTCCATCGTCAGGCATTGAATATAATGAGTTTTACGGTGCGTGATGGAGTTACGTCCTTCCCGTCGCGCTCGACGATCACAAATACCGATCTTATAAGCAGGTATGCTGATATAGTTTACCGTGAGGCATTTGGTGGTAGTCCAGATCACATTGTTGACCTGGACGTCGTTCAATCGTGGGTAGATTGCCGATTAATGGGGTATGATCAATTAGGTGCTATGGGTCCAATTAGTGCTGATGAGATACGGACGACTTTCCAGGATATGAAAACAGGGAAGTCGCCAGGGTCGGATGGGTTGCCTTGTGAATTTTATTTGGAACTCTGGGGCGAGATGCGTGGGTTCCTTGTATGGTTATTAAATAGTGTGAAAAATCTGGGTCGCTTAAGTAGGTCTCAGCGTGAGGGTATTGTGGTCCTGGTCCCCAAAAAAAACCGAGTGTACCGACATACATGATTATAGGGCAATTACCTTGTTAAACGCGGATTATAAGGTATATGCAAAGATCTTGTGCAATCGTCTTAAGCCTCTCTTGGAGAAGGTATTGCATCCTGGCCAGACTGGTGTCCTGGAACGGTCGTTGTTTTTTGGGCAAAAAGTTATTAGCGATTTTGTGCGCGATCATCAAAGTGGAATGGGTGGGGGAGGGGAAGGTATTTTGACGTTGGACTGGAAGGCCGCCTTTGATAACGTCAATCATCTTGTGTTGAAAGTTATAATGGAACGGCTGGTGTTAACAAGTCCCGTTTTCAAGTGGGTTATGTCTTACGCTGATGCGAATTTACGCATACAGGTTAATGGGAAGCTAGGTGAGTCAGTGGTTTTTGCATCATGGGATTCGTCAGGGTTGCCCCTTGTCACAAATTTTATTTGCTATATACCAAGAACCGTTATATCGAGCCTTGACCGATGGGTGTGAGCAACTTCCATGTACTGGGAGGTGTGGTAAGCCTATTCACATTGTTGGATATGTTGCGTGTGCTTACAATGGTTCCTAGGCCGCGTACATGTAAATTGCATAATTTAGTTCCGGCGACTTTGGGCGCCGATGTGGCGTCAGTCTGTAGTCAGTATACCTTGTATGCTTGGGCAGTAGTCAGTATACCTTGTATGCTTGGGCAGATATTTGGAATTGTTTGGTAGACTTAACTTTGCGACCCGTGGTTCTTGAAACGGTGTATAAATTTTTGCATGGCATCTTGCCGTCGGGCTCCGTTTTGTGTATGCAGTGGTTACACGACATTCTGTCCTGCAGTGTATGTGGGATCGTCCTGCAGTGTATGTGGGATCGTCCTGCAGTGTATGTGGGATCGTCCTGCAGTGTATGTGGGATCGTCCTGCAGTGTATGTGGGATCGAAGAAACCGTTTTTCCGCAATTTATCTTTTGTGAGCGCTTTGGATCTCCTGCGCTGTTGGTTTCTGTAGGGACTCTCTTTGTGGACGCGGGTGGGGATGGAAGGTTGTTCCCTTTACGTGTTCTTGGTTTAAATGTGGGGGAAGGGGGTCCCGGTTGACGTTGAACGAGCGTTGGGGTTCTTGGTGACTGATTTTATTTTTATTTTTTATTTATTAACACATCGCTGATTCCACCAAGGCAGGGTGGCCTGAAAAAGAAAACTTCCATCATCATTCACTCCATCACTGTCTTGCCAGAGGGGTGTTTTACACTACAGTTATAAAACTGCAACATTAACACCCTCCTTCAGAGTGCAGACACTGTACTTCCCATCTTCAGGACTCAAGTCCGGCCTGCCGGTTTCCTGAATCCCTTCATAAATGTTACTTTGCTCACACTCCAACAGCATGTCAAGTATTAAAACCATTTGTCTCCACTCCTATCAAATACGCTCACACATGCTTGCTGGAAGTCCAAGCCCTCGCACACAAAACCTCCTTTACCCCCTCCCTCCAACCTGTCCTAAGCCGACCCCTACCCCGCCTTCCCTCCACTACAGATTTATACACTCTCGAAGTCATTCTGTCTCGTTCCATTCTCTCTACATGTCCGAACCACCTCAACAACCCCTTCTCAGCTCTCTGGATAATAGTTTTGGTAATCCCGCACCTCCTCCTAATTTCCAAACTCCGAATTCTCTGCATTATATTCACACCCCACATTGACCTCAGACATGACATCTCCACTGCCTCCAGCCTTCTCCTCATTGCAAAATTCATCACCCATGCTTCACACCCATATAGTGTTGGTATAACTATACTCTCATACATTCCCTCTTTACTTCCATGGACAAGGTTCTTTGTCTCCACAGACTCCGAAGTGCTCCACTCACCCTTTTTCCTCATCAATTCTATGATTCACCTCATCCTTCATAGACCCATCTGCTGACATGTCCACTCCCAAATATCTGAATACATTCACCTCCTCCATACTCTCTCCCTCCAATCTGATATCCAATCTTTCGTCACCTAATCTTTTTGTTATCCTCATCACCTTACTCTTTCCTATATTCACTTTCAATTTTCTTCTTTACACACCCTACCAAATTAATCCACCAACCTCTGCAACTTCTCTTCAGAATCTCCCAAAAGCACAATGTCATCAGCAAAAAGCAACTGTGACAACTCCCACTTTGTATTTGATTCTTTATCATTTAACCCCACACCTCTTGCCAAGACCCTCGCATTCACTTCTCTTACAACCCCATCTATAAATATATTGAACATCCACGGTGACATCACACATCCTTGTCTAAGGCCCACTTTTACTGGGAAATAGTCCCCCTTCCTCCTACACACTCTAACCTGAGCCTCACTATCCTCATAAAAGCTCTTCACTGCTTTCAGTAACCTACCTTCTATTCCATACACCTGCAACATCTTCCACATTGCCCCCCTATCCACCCTCTCATACGCCTTTTCCAAATCCATAAAGGCCACAAAAACCTCTTTACCCTTATCCAAATACTGTTCACCTATATGTTTCACTGTAAACACTTGGTCTACACACCCCCTACCTTTCCTAAAGGCCCCTTGTTCATCTGCTATCCTGCTTTCTGTCTTACTTTAATTCTTTCAATAATAACTCTACCATACACTTTACCAGGTACACTCAACAGACTTATTCCCTATAATTTTTGCACTCTCTTTGTCCCCTTTGCCTTTATACAAAGGAACAATACATGCTCTCTGCCAATCCCTAGGTACCTTACCCTCTTCCATACATTTATTAAATAATAGCACCAACCACTCCAAAACTATATCCCCACCTGCTTTAACATTTCTATCTTTATCCCATCAATCCCAGCTGCCTTACCCTTTCATTTACCCACTGCCTCACGAACTTCCCCACACTCACAACTGGCTCTTCCACACTCCTACAAGATGTTATTCCTCCTTGCCCTATACACGAAATCACAGCTTCCTGTCTTCATCAACATTTAACAACTCAAAATATTCCCTCCATCTTCCCGATACCTAACTCTCCATTTAATAACTCTCCTCTCCTATTTTTAACTGTCAAATTCATTTGTTCCTAGGCTTCCTCAACTTATTATTCTCACTCCAAAACTTTTTCTTATTTTCAACAAAATTTGTTGATAACATCTCACCCACTCTCTCATTTGCTCTCTTTTACATTGCTTCACCACTCTCTTAAACCCTCTCTTTTTCTCTCCATATAATCTTCCCTCCTTGCATCACTTCTACTTTGTAAAAACATCTCATATGCTAACTTTTCTCCATTACTACTCTCTTACATCATCATTCCACCAATCGCTCTTCTTCCCTCCCGCACCCACTCGCCTGTAACCACAAACTTTTGCTGAACACTCTAACATTACATTTTTAAATCTACCCCATACATCTTCGACCCCATTGCCTACACTCTCACTTACCCATCTATCCTCCAATAGTTGTTTATAACTTACCCTAACTGCCTCCTCTTTTAGTTTATAAACCTTCACCTCTCTCTTACTTACTGCTTCTATTTTCCTTGTATCCCATCTACCTTTTACTCCCACTGTAGCTATAACTAAAAGTGATCTGATATATCTGTGGCCCTCTATAAACATGTACATCCTGAAGTCTACTCAACAGTCTTTTATCTACCAATACATAGTCCAACAAACTACTGTCATTTCGCCCTACATCATATCTTGTATACTTATTTATCCTCTTTTTCTTAAAATATGTATTACCTATAACTAAACCCTTTCTATACAAAGTACAATCAAAGAGCTCCCATTATCATTTACACCTGGCACCCCAAACTTACCTACCACACCTCTCTACATGTTTCTCCTACTTTAGCATTTAGGTCCTCTACCACAATTACTCTCTCACTTGGTTCAAAAGTTCCTATACATTCGCTTAACATCTCCCAAAATCTCTCTCTCCTCTACACTCCTCTTCTCCAGGTGCATACACGCTTATTATGACCCACTTTTCGCATCCGACCCTTATTTTAATCCACATAATCCTTGAATTTACACATTTATATTCCCTTTCTCCTTCCATAACTGATCCTTCAACATTATTGATACCCCTTTAGCTCTAACTCTCTCAGATACTCCTGACTTAATCCCATTTATTTCTCCCCACTGAAACTCGCCTACCCCTTCAGCTTTGTTTCGCTTAGGGCCAGGACATCCAACTTCTTTCATTCATAACATCAGCAATCATCTCTTTCTTATCATCCGCACTACATCCACGCACATTCAAACAACCCAGTTTTATAAAGTTTCTTCTTTTTAGTAATGTACAGGAGAAGGGTTACTAGCCCATTGCTCCGCATTTTAGTCGCCTCATACGACACGCATGGCTTATTGAGGAAAGATTCTTTTCCACTTCCCATGGACAATAGAGAAAATAAAAGAACAAAAGCTATCAAGAAAAATAAGAAAACCTAGATGTGTGTATGTATATATATATGCATGTACATGCCTGTGTAGTGTGACCTAAAGTGTAAGTAGAAGTAGCTAGATATACTTGTTATCCAGCGTGTTTATGAGACAGAAAAAGACACCAGCAATCCTACCATCATGTAAAACAGTTTCAGGTTTCTGTTTGACACTCACTTGGCAGGACGGTAGTACCTCCCTGGTGGTTGCTGTCTACCAACCTACTACCTACTACATACTTCATGGAATTTCCGGATGGCGGGCCAGTTGAGCGGCTTCACGGTATTATAGCAGTTATGTATCGAACGAAGTGTAGGAATCGTCTGGTGTTTGGGATTTTTTTATTTTATTTAAAACAGTATGTACAATACATCTATAGTAAGCATACCAAAATCATGACGAATCAAATTGTGAACATAGTTAAGCTCCACACCCTCAACTCAAAAGGTATAAATA
>WNWK01056254.1:0-11057 GCA_009830355.1 Cherax destructor
GAATATTACTAACTCCGAATCTATTTTCCCCATAAGAAATAATGGAAATTCAATTAATCCATTTCAGACACCCAAAAGTATTAAAATGAATTTTTTTTATTAAATATACAGTGGACTCCCAAGTAACGAGCACCCCAGAAATCGTACAATTATGTAAGTATAATATTGTAAGTGCTTTTGTAAGTGTATTTTTGGGGGTCTGAAATGGACTAACCTACTTGACATTATTTCTTAAGGGAGTAAATTCGTTCGGTAATGGCACTTGAGCAGGCTTCTGGAATTAATTTTGCTCGTTACTCGGGGGTCCACTGTACATTAAATTACACAGAAAACAATGAGACATGAAGAATAAAAGTATAATAACATGTCACTTACCTTTATTGAAGAGTTGTTGATGTGTGGAAGATGGGAGGAGGGGAGAGGATGAAGTTTTTTCATTGTTTGGAAGGGGAATCCCCTTCCATAAAGACATCAGGTAACAAGTCCTTGCCTTCCTGCTGCAGTCCCAGCATGCCTGCTACGCCCCCTGCATGCCTGCTACGCCCCCTGCATGCCTGCTACCCTCCCTGCATGCCTGCTACCCTCCCTGCATGCCTGCAACCCTCCCTGCATGCCTGCTACCCTCCCTGCATGCCTGCTACCCTCCCTGCATGCCTGCTACCCTCCCTGCATGCCTTCTACCCTCCCTGCATGCCTGCTACCCTCCCTGCATGCCTGCTACCCTCCCTGCATGCCTGCTACCCTCCCTGCATGCCTGCTACCCTCCCTGCATGCCTGCTACCCTCCCTGCATGCCTGCTACCCTCCCTGCATGCCTGCTACACTCTTTACCACAAGGCTGGCACTTGGAGCTTTCTTTGGGCCCATGGTGGCTTATTTAGCAGTTGCAAGCACTAAAAACAATGGAATATTGACGAAATGTATCGTATGAAAGCGTGGGGTGACCTTCACTCTCTGGTAAACAATGGCACACTGACTGAGAATGGTGCGTCGGGCCTCTCAAGCCGGGTGTACGCGTCCCAGACGAATTACTATCTCCAAGCGGATCTACGATAACCGAACCAATATTTTTATGAAAAAATGTTACTAATTCCGAATTTTACGAACTCCGATGACTATAAAAACCGGGGGTCCACTGCATAGGAATTACTGGTGCTATGAGCCACCACTTGTTGCGAGTCGAATCACTGGCTGCTGTAACTTGCAAAATGGTGAAATGTTTTTTTCAGTTTAGGTTCAGTAGGTGCATAATGATCAAACAAATAGTGACCATAAGAGCTACACAAGACTAATCATGAAGATCAGAGAAAAAAATTAACCTTAAATAAGACGCAGCATAACTATATAGTGTACACAAATATTTACCATAAAAATGAACAAAAAATAACAATTAAACATTGATAATATAACTACATTATACAAAAAAAATTATCAAACCATATAAGCTGCAGTAAACACACAATAATGACTAAACATAAATAATGACCACAACTTCACGAGAAACAAAATGAGTAAAAAAAGCCCAGTTGACGGTGGTTTATGGCATCTCACATATTGAGGTATTTTAGGATCATTTTATCTAGACACTATGAAATCGTCTTTATGTGGAATCTCCCACTGTTTGTGAATTACCTTTGAAACACTGATGACACTGCAGTGGTGATGACAGTCAGTAGTGACTAACACATTACTGTGTGTCACCATCACTACTGGGTTGTAGAAGTGACACACAGTAGTGATGGTGACACTTAGAAATGGTGACAAACCTATTTATGTACATAAATTAAAAAACACACACACAAGAGATGCGACTCAACCCCAGTAAACCTTGGCATATATTTTCTATTAATATTGGTAGAATTACTGACAATATGTTAAGTAAAACGACAAGTGCAACTAATGTGACATTTTATTGCAGCAATGTTTCACTCTCCAGGAGCTTTGTCAAAGCTCCTGGAGAGCGAAACGTTGCCACAATAAAATATCGCATTAGTTGCGCTTGTGTACTTTTACTTAACATATATTTTCTATTTGTCTTCACTCTTTCATGCACAAAAGCATAACTGTAGCAAGGAATAGATACATTTCGGCCACGAAAAGTTTTATACTAAAGCAATTACATTTCTTTGGTGTATATTGCTTGAATGAGAGGTGTCCATTGAACAAAATCAAAGACTAAAGTTTATTTAGGCACACGTATATATAAGTACAATTATCATACTGTCATTTACTTAGGATAACCCAGAAAAGTCAAAGTGCTGTACTGTGCTTGTAGACATGAGGAATAAGCATGACTGTGGCAGGGAATATACATATTTTAGTCGCAGTTGTATCTTCCCACTTGTGCAGCCGTGATGACTAATACATGTGTAATACCTGTTCGTTTAGCTGACGATCATTTACACGAGCGGCTGAAGATAAAAATTTTGACAGCCAGAGCTAGGCAGCTAAACACGTATTACACATTGCAGAATCGTCCCTCTCTCTCTTTACTAACTCAAGGCAACTGTAATAGGACATTCTGGCAGGATGCCACTAGTAGTGGCATCAAAACTGAAAGGCCACATCCATCTCAAAACCACTAAACTTGTGATCAACATCACTTTTCTCTTAAAAGGAGTCTTAATACGACATAACATTAGTGATTTCCTGTGGTTTGCCATGATGTTCGCTCTCGCTGATGCTCCCACAAGCTACTAAGTGGTCCTAGATTTTTTATTTTAATACTGAGCACACCGAGTGTTAAGACCCATTTTATACTGCCTCAGCTTATCAGGCCTGTAGTGTCAAATCTTAACCCTTTCAGTGTCCAAGCCGTAGATCTACGCATTGTCCACAGGGTCCAAGAATTTTCAATTTTTTTTTTATTTTTTCTTATGAAATGGTAGAGAATCTTTTTCTAAAGGTAATAAAACAAAAAGTACGAAATTTGGTGGAAATCTGACTAAATTACACTATCGCAAATTTGACTGTGTCAGTGATATTAACATTTCAGCGATTTTGCCTACTTTGACCCCCATTTTAGGCCAATTACATTATTCCAGTTGAACAAATTCTTTGCTATTTCGTTAGTATTACTTCTATTTTATTGATTGAGCACAAGAAACTGCCCAATCAACTTTTTCAAGTAGCCAATAGTGATCAGAAATTGGCAATTTTGCCAATTTCACACAAAGTTCAAAATATTCCAATTTCAAAACAGCGTCCAGAATAAACAATGCAGGCATTCCTGGCACTAAAATAACATTTCCTCTGTTTATTAGCTATGTTTCCAGGCTTTACACTTGAATTCCATTTTTATTTTTTATTTACATAAAGAATTTTTATTGACACCAAAAAATAGATTAATTACTCTTATGCAATATTGTAATAATTGTATAAACACTTATCAGTGCATTTGTAAACGTATATTAGACCAACCAGTTGACGTGTATTGGTCACACGATGTGATTTGTTTAATCTTGAAAATCAGCAAAAATCAAACATTTCTGCTACTTAGAGCTCAATTAGAAGCTATTTTCAGTACTAAAACCAATCAAAATCATCTCTATTTCTGTAATATATCTTCCATTCTATCAAATGAGACCAAGAAACCATAAAAAACACATGAAAATACATCACAAAGTTGCTGTTTTAATAAAAAAACACAGTCGCAGTTTTTTTTCTCATTATGCACTGCATGCTTCAGGATTTACTTTATATGGTGCACACTTACCACATAGATGCATTCTCTCATATCTAGGCCCAAATTTACCGATCACAGCTTATCTGAGCGAGCTGAGCTCATTGCGTATATCTACGGTTTGGACCCTGTGGGCAATGCGTAGATCTACGGCTTGGACCCTCAAAGGGTTAAAGCAGGAAAAATAGTGCATTGATCTATGTCTGGAGTGCTAGCAGTAATGTGGATATCTACAATTTGACAGTTAACAGGTTAAATGCACAACGACTAAAAATAAATATTGATCATAACTTCTTAAACAAAATATTGAGTAAAAAAAGCCCAATTTATGGTGGTTTATAGCATCCCACATTTTGAGGTATGTATTTTAAGATCATTTTTTCTCAGCACTATGAAATGGCCATAATCTATGTGGAATCTCCCAAACCATTTGTAAATTACCTTTGTAACACTGATGATGCACTGCAGTGGTGGTGATAGTCAGTAGTGATGGTAACATTACTTTGTGTCACCATCACTACTGGGTTGTAGAAGTGACACACAGTAGTGATGGTGACACACAGTAGTGGTGACAAATAAGAAAAAGCATCAGGACAATCTTGCAAAGAAAGGATGAATGCCCATGTCCAGGATCTTGACTGGAGAAGACTGAAAAGCTCCCCCACACAAAAATGTACCTTTATGATAAACTGGATCAAATTTAGGAAGAGTAGCGGGAAAGGCTGTAGAAAGCACCTTCCCAACGTGTCCTGTTGTGCAGAAGTGATAACTGGCAACTCAGCCATAGTAAACAACTGTCATGAATGAATTAAATGAGCTTGTAACAGAATGACAAGATACACTGCTGGAGAAGGCATTGGCACAGGTGCTGCTTATTCATTGACCTGCCTGTTCATTTCTAAAACAAATTTTGAAATAAAGCAAGTTTCATATATACACCCCGCATTCAATGTACAACATGTATTTCACTTTTCCAACTAGACACAACCACGAGTGGCCATGTAATGAGCAACATGGGGATGGATTCATCTTAACAGTGTGAGAGAGTTGGCAAAGATTGAGTGACAGTTCAATGCTTACCAGCATCTAGAAATACTGGAGGTCATGCTTCCCTTTGTTTGGGCCCGTGTTCTCCATTCCCTGAATCTTCTTTATGTACAGTAACTGTCCAATGCATACTACCAGGATTGTGTAGCAATGGCTCCAAGTACAGAGGAATATCAACATTTTTCCATGGCCCATCCAGTAAGAGCTGGGTCAAACCCTGCATTTTCGACAATACAGGGGTTGGACAAAATATGAACACCTTGTCATTTAACATTTTTTATTTTCAATGTGGGGTTTGTTCTCCCATGATATCCAGCTGCATGGAGCTCACAAACTATTTTGGTTGAAGCCTGGTTTGGAAGATGCTGATTTAGCTGTTGCAGTTGTAGTCTTATGACATTTTGACAAAATGCTTTAATACTTGACGGTCCCAGTCACACAGCTTCTTGCGTCCACTATTGCTTTTGTTGGATCCTGCCTTACAATCATTTTGGAATGCAGGCATGACCATAGACAGTTGCTCTCAAAACATGACTGATGCTCCAGCCAATCCACACCAACAATTTGTCCTCTTTGGAAGTCTGTAAGGCAGGGATTCTCAACTTTTCCTCCATCATTTACCCCCTCATCTTGATGTATTTCTCCATTTATCCCCTTACTTCCATACAAAAAATTTATTGCCATCATAGAGGGACAGAAAAACAAGGTCAGAAAAAAATAAATTAGCCAGGTTTTGCACAAAAATAGCAATATACATTCGTATCACCAAAAATAAAAAAAATAAAACATTCTTTTCTACAGAAATAATTATACGTACAGTCCATTTTTATCACAAAAAAATAAAACCAAACAAACACCAGAAACATTATCAGTGGGAACACTGCTGATTCATTGAGTCAATCAGTTTGTTTATGCGAGGAGCTGTTGATGACAATGCTACTCTCATATCATCATCGCCTTTCAATCGGTTCCTGGCCTTCGTCTTCATTGCTACTAAATTTGAGAATCCTGATTCACATAAGTATGTAGTGACAAAAGGAACAAGCACTTGGAAGGCACGCTGAGTAAGGAGTGGAAATGAATCTGAGTTTTACCCAAAAATGAACACCAACCTTTTCAAATTCTTCTCTAAGAGTAGCTGAGGATTGAAGATCAATCAGCTCCTCTATTGCTGGGTCATCATCTTTCATTTCTGACAGTTCAGTGGCAAAAGGTCTTATTATCCATTTCTCTGTTGGAATCATGTCTTTTGAAAAGTAGCCAGTGAAGTGATTCTTCAAGATTTTCAAATGTTCTGTGATGTCTTCGTGTATCTCAGGTAACACTCCAGATCTTTCGCTAATGACCTCATCCAAGTTTGGAAAATTTGCAAAGTTACTTTGGTGAACTCTCCATGCCCATAAGTCCAGCTTTGTCTGCAATGCTGTCATCTTTTCACTTGCTTCGACAATGGTGACCGACGTTCCCTGGAGTTGTTTGTTGACTTGGTTAAGATGGGTAAATATGTCTGAGAGGTACCCTAAACAGGCGATGAACTTCGGATCAGCAAAGTCTTCACACAGTTTTGAATTACGGTCACGAAGACAAATCTCTACCTCAGTACGGAGCTCAAACACACAATTTAAAATAAGTCCATGAGAAAGCCACCTCACATCAGTATGCAGTAAAAGAATGGAATGCTCAGAGCCCATCTCATCACAAAAAGCTTTGAACATATGGTGATTCAAAGCTCGGGTCCGAATGAAGTTAACAGCATCAACAACTTTCTGCAAAACAATTTTCAGATTTTCAGGAAGAGTTTTTGCAGCTAATGCATGTCTGTGAAGAACACAATGTGTTGTTATCACATGGGGTGCCATTTGCTTTACAAGTGCAGTGAAGCCTGATCTCACTCCCATCATGGCTGGAGCTCCATCAGTACAGATTGAACCAACAATGTCCCATGTGAGATCGTTCTTTTCAAAGAAGTCTTGGATTTTCTGCATTATATCAGTAGCCTTTGTGGTTTGTTCGAGAGGTTCACAAAAGAGAAATTAATTTTTTAGTTCTTTTCCACATATATAACGGACAAAAACAAGAAGATATGAAAAACTGGCTACATCACAGGATTCATCAAGTTGCATAGAAATTTTTGCTGGGCTAGATTTGATCTGTTCAATAACTTGTTGACAAATATCTTGCGACATTCATATAATACGCCGACGAATTGTGTCATTAGAAAGGGGAATGGCTTGAATCTTATGTTTTTCTTTATTCCCACATACATGTTCAACCATGTCTAAGGCTTTTGGTTTAATCAGTTTCTCGGCTATGTCATTAGGTTTCTTTGCCTTTGCTATTTGCATTGCTACATGATAGGAAGCTACAAGCATTGGTTTCTTCTCAGATATGAAGCCAAGTTTGGGCAGTGTTCCTGCAGCCCTAAACCTAGCTCTCTCTGCCTCAAATGTAGCATGGTTATTAGATGCATGGGCAGGATGTGTAGCTTCCAGATGCTGTTTCAATATTGAAGGTTTCAGTGACCCATTTCCAAGAACTTTTGAGCACAGCAGACATTGAGGCTTTTGCACACCATCCACAACAATGAAGTCAAAGCCATATTGTACATATGAATCCAGGTATGTACGTTTCTTGGACATGACAAAATCTGAAAAGAAATAATTATTAATTAATCATGTGACCATTATTCTCATTATCTCTCTCTCTCTCTTACAAAATGAAATTTAATTGATTATTCAATTATCAGGTACATCAAATATTTACCTCTTGCCATGTAATTTTTTACCCCCAAGGGGTAAATTTGCCCCTGGTTGAGAATCACTGCTGTAAGGTGTGAATGAAAAGAATGACAAAAAGGGACCTGTAACACAGGTGTTCATATTATTTTGTCCAACTCCTGTATCTGGGATAACATTAACATGAGAGCCAGGACTGAAAGGAACTTCACAGGAATTAGAAGTGGTTAGCTCTTCATTGTGGTCCTCCACCAACTCTTTCACATCCTCACCACTCATGTCCAACCCCATGGAATTCCCCAATGTCACAATACTTTCCACAACTGCCATAGGCTCCTCAGGGTCAGCCCCAAACCCTTCAAAATCCCTCTCTTGGACACATTATGGCCACAATTTTCTCCAAGCAGAGTTCAAAGTCCTGGAAGTCACTCCCTCCCAAGCCTTACCTATAAGGTTTATGCAATGGAGGATATTGAAGTGATCTTTCCAGAACTCTCATAGGGTCAATGCAGTGTCTGAGGTCACATCAAAGCACCTTTGAAACATTGCTTTGGTGTAGAGTGTTTTGAAGTTTGAAATGATCTGCTGGTCCATGGGCTGGATGAGATTAGTGGTATTTGAGGGCAAGAACTTCACTGTGATGAAACGAAACTCCTCCACCATTTGGTCACCCAAGTCTGGAGGATGAGCAGGAGCATTGTCCATTACCAAGAGGCACTTGAGTTCCAATTTATTTTCCAGGAGGTATTTCTTCACACTGGGGCCAAACACTTCATTGAACCAATCAAGGAAAATTTCCCTCGTGACCCATGCCTTACTGTTAGGCTTCCACATCACACACAAATTAGCCTTGGCGACACTGTTTTTCTTGAACACTCTGGGATTTTCAGAGTGATACACCAGTAAAGGCTTCACTTTGAAATCCCCACTAGCATTACTACAGAACATGAGAATTAGCCTGTCTTTCATAGGCGTGTGTCGTGGCAGTGCCTTTTCCTCCTGCATGATGTAGGTCCTCTTTGGCATTTTCTTCCAAAAGAGGCCTGTTTCATCACAATTGAACACTTGTTGGGGAGGAATTTTTCAGCCTCTATGTACCCCTTGAATTCCTGCACATATTTTTCAGCCGCATATTTGTCAGAACTTGCAGCCTCACCATGCCTTACCACACTGTGTATGCCACTACGCTTCTTAAATCTCTCAAACCAGCCTTTGCTGGCCTTAAATTCACTAAGATCAGCACTAGTTCCAGGCATTTTCTTAACGTGATCATCATGCAACTTCCTTGCCTCTTCACAAATTATCGACTGCATAACACTATCTCCTGCTAACTGTTTTTGGTTGATCCACACCAACAACAGTCTCCACATCTTCGAGTATTTGCGATCTGTTTTGTGATCATATTTGCACCTTTCGCAACAACAGCTTCCTTGATTTCCTTTTTCTTGGGCACAATGGAAGCGATGGTTGTATGGGGTTTCTTATACAACCTGGCAAGCTCTGCCACACGTACTCCACTTTCATATTTTGCAATGATGTCTTTCTTGAATTCTAGTATTTCTCACCTTCTTTACCAAAGGGCTGGCACTAGGAGCTTTCTTTGAGCCCATGGTGGCTTAGCAGTTGCAAGCACTAAAACGAATGGAATACAGTGGACCCCCAGAAATCTAACATTCTTCGTTCCAGAATGCTGTTCAAGTGCTGTTACCGAACTAATTTATACCCATAAGGAATACAGTGGACCCCCGGATTAAGTTGGCGTCAGATTACATTAAATTTGGAATAAGTTATCTTTTTCTGTAAAAATATTGGTTCAGTGTAAGTTGATCCGCTCGAAATAAGTCATTCGTCCTGGACGCGTACGCGTGGCCTGGGACAGCACAATGCTCCATCCAGAGTCAATGTGCCATTGTTTACCAGCGAGCGACCGCCACCCACGCATTCATACTATACATTTCGTCATTATTCCATTGTTTTTAGTGCTTGCAACTGCTAAATAAGCCACCATGGGTCCAAAGAAAGCTCCTAGTGCCAGCCCTGTGGTAAAGAGGCCGAGAAATACGGTAGAACTGAAGAATGAGATAATAGCAAAATATGAAAGTGGAGTGCGTGTGGCTGAGCTGGCCAGGCTGTATGGCAAACCCTATTCAACCATCGGTACCATTGTGGCCAAGGGAAATAAAATCAAGGAAGCTGTTGTTGCGAAAGGTGCAAATATGATCACAAAACAGAGATAGCAAATACTGGAAAATGTGGAAACTTTGTTGTTGGTGTGGATCAACGAGAAAGAATTAGCAGGAGATAGTGTTACATAAGAACATAAGAAAGGAGGAACACTGCAGCAGGCCTGTTGGCCCATACTAAGCAGGTCCTTCACAATCCATCCCACTAACAGGACACTTGCCCAACCCAACTCACAATGCCACCCAAGCAATAAACTCTGAAAATTCAATTTACTATGTGCAAGACCCGCTCAAATCCACGCAGGCAATAATATCTGAAAAAGCAAGGCAGTTGCATAATGATCTTGTAAAGAAAATGCCTGCAACAAGTGCTGAAGTGAGCGAGTTTAAACCCAGCAAAGACTGGTTTGACAGATTTAAGAAGCGTAGTGGCATACATAGTGTGATAAGACATGGTGAGGCAGCCAGTTCAGACAAATGTGTGGCTGAAAAATACGTGCAGGAATTTAAAAGCTATGTACAGGCTGAAGGATTTAAACCTGAACAAGTGTTTAATTGTGACAAAACAGGCCTGTTTTGGAAGAAAATGCCAAACAGGACCTACATTACACAGGAGAAAAAGGCACTGCCAGGACACAAGCCTATGAAAGACAGGCTAACTCTTATGTTGTATAGTAATGCTAGTGGTGATTTTAAAGTGAAGCCTTTACTGGTGTATCACTCTGAAAATCCCAGTGTGTTTAAGTAATGCAGTGTGGCTAAGGCTAATTTGTGTGTGATGTGGAAGGCTAACAGTAAGGCATGGGTCACAAGGGAAATTTTCCTTGATTGGGTCCATGAAGTGTTTGGCCCCAGTGTGAAGAAATATCTCGTGGAAAATAAATTGGGCCTCAAGTGCCTCCTGGTAATGGACAATGCTCCTGGTCATCCTCGAGACTTGGAAGAGCAAATTGTGGAGGACTTTAAGTTCATCACAGTGAAGTTCTTGCCCCCTAATACCACTCCTCTCCTCCAGCCCATGGACCAGCAGGTCATTTCCAACTTTAAAAAACTCTACACCAAAGCAATGTTTCAAAGGTGCTTTGATGTGACCTCAGACACTAATTTGACCCTAAAAGAGTTTTGGAAAGATCATTTCAGTATCCTCCATTGCATAAACCTTATAGGTAAGGCTTGGGAGGGAGTGACATGCAGGGCTTTGATCTCTGCTTGGCCAGACTGTGTCCCAGAGAGGGATTTTGAAGGTTTCGGGGATGAGCCTCAGGACCATGAGCCTGAGCTTGTTGTGGAAGAAATTGTGGCACTGGGCAAGTCCATGGGAATGGAGGTTTGTACCGAGGATGTGGAAGAGTTGGTGGAGGATGACAATGAAGAGATAACCACTGCAGATCTGCAAGATTATTATTATAAT
>WNWK01056255.1:0-11056 GCA_009830355.1 Cherax destructor
CAAAAAATTATCGATGGGGGAAATCCCATCCCCTCAATTGTTTATTGTTTACCCAAACCATAAAACAATTTCCCTCAACCTCATCCACTGTTTTCGATCTTTTTTTCGTTAACAAAATAAACCCCTTTTGCAACATTAGCTTCCTTGATCTCGTTTCTCTTTGCCAGGATAGTGCTGATAGTAGAGGGGGTTTTTCTTGTACATCCTGGGAAGCTCACTCAGACGTACACCACTCATTTTTTTCCCCAACAATCTCTTTCTTCGGTTCGATGGTTTTCCCCACTCTCTTTACCACGGGGGGTGCCCTAAAAGCTTCTTTGGACCCATGGTGACTTATTTCACAGTGAAAATCACTAAACCCCCAAAAAAATACAACAAAAGTATTGTGAATGTTTAAAAGGCGCACTGGGAATTTTCTCTTGAACCCCCTTTGTCATAGTTTAATTTTAAAAAAGGGGGTTTTACACTTAAAAATTATCTATGTTTCTTTAATAATAGCAAAATTAAAAGATTCCCTAGTTTATAATATTAAATGACTATATTATATGACTATGACGGGGTATTTTTTTGGAATGTGTTTGGGGAAACTAGATGATTTTTTAAAGTGTGAAGTACTGAGCGGCTTGTTTTTTTCCCCCCTTCTATACAGGTAGAGGTCAAACCTGGCGCTCTCTCAGGTCAGTTCTTCTCACCCCTGGTAGGGGTGAGAAACCCTAGAAGAAACTAAGTTCTTTCTCACCCTTGGTGTGGTGGGGAATACCTTCAGTCTCCCAAGACTCTTCAGTTCTTTCACCCTTGGTTTTTGGGGGGAGCTTACCTCTGAGGTTCCCCAAAACTGAGTTCTCCCCACCCATGGTACAGTGAGCATACCAAAAAAGACTCTCAGTTTCTCTTTCCCTAAATAATTTTTTTTGGGGGGTCCACAGAATTTGACAGACGCATGCCTTTCTGACATCACCACGACGCCAAATGACTTCAAAAAAAACAATAAATGACATGCCCATGCACCCCTCCAGGCCCAGACTCATGGAACTCCGTGTTCATCAAGAACTGCAAAAACCCCCATCACATGCTTTTAAAATCTTATGGGAGGAAGCATGGACATGGATGTCCCGCAGCTACTAAAAACAACAGACATAGCCCCGCTCCCCCAAAGGGGGCATAAAACAATAACAAAAAACTACAGACCAATTGCGCTAACGTCCCATATCATAAAAATCTTTTTAAAGGGTTCTAAGAAGCAAGATTGCCACCCATCTTGGGTACCCTCAATTGCACAACCCAGGACAGCATGGGTTTTTGACGGCCGCTCCTGTCTGTCCCAACTTTCTGGACCACTACGACAAGGTCCTGGGGTGCTCTAGAAGATAAACAGAATGCAGATGTTATATACACAGATTTTGCAAAATGCCTTTGACAAGTGTGACCATGGTGTAATAGGGACACAAAATCTTTATAAAGGAATAACAGGAAAGTTGGTAGATGGATCTATAATTTCCCAACATGTAGAACACAAAAAAGTAGTAGTCAACAAAAAGGCCCGCGGCAGCTACTGTGAAAAACTCTTTCCACAAGGCACAGTACTTGCTCCCATCCTATTCCTCATCCTCATATCAGATATTGACAGGGATATAAACCCCAGTGCTGTGTCTTCCTTTTCAGATGACCCCCGAATCTGTATGACAGTGTCTCCCGTTGAAGACATGGCTAGACTCCAAGCAGACAAAAACAAATCTTTAAATGGGCTGCAGAAAACAATATGAAGTTCAATGATGAGAAATTTCAATTACTCAGATATGGAAAACGTGAAAAATTAAAATCTCTTCGGAGTACAAAACTAATTCCAACCACACAATAGAGCGAAAACTAATGTCAAAGACCTGAGTGATCATGTCAAAGGATTCACCCTTTAAGGACCATAACAAGTAGCAATTGCATCTGCTCGAAAAATGACAGGATGGATTGAGAGCCTTCAAAACCAGGATGCCAAGCTCATGTTGACACTTTACAGATCGCTTGTTCTATCTAGGCTAGAATATTGCTGCACACTAATGGCACCTTTCAAGGCGGGTGAAATTGCTGACCTTGAAAATGTGCAGAGAACCTCACCGCACGCATAAGTTTCGATAAACCACCTCAACTACTGGGAACGCTTGAAGTTCCCTAAACCTGTACTCTCTAGAACGCAGGCGGGAGAGATACATTATTATATACACATGGAAAATTCTCGGGGCTTAGTACCAAACTTGCACACAAAAATCACTCCCTACGAAAGCAAAAGACTCGGCAGGCAAAGTAACATCCCCCAATGAAGGGCAGGGTGTCACTAACACGTTGAGGGACAACACAATAAGTGTCAAGGGGCCGAAAAATTGTTCAACTGCCTCCCCCCTACATCGGGGGATTCCAACAAACCCTGGCTGCCCCCCAAAGGAACTGGACAGGCCCTAAAGTCGGTCCCGCCCCAGCCGGGCTGTGGTTAAAACGTTGGACTGCGTGCCCAGCAGTAACAGCCTGGTTGATCAGGCTCGGGTCCAACAGGAGGCCTGGTCACGGCCCGGGGCCGCGGGGGCGTTGACCCCTGGAATTTCCCCCAGGTAGACTCCAGGTGGGTGGCATACCTTCATAGTCCCCCCAAGCCCTCTCATTCTCTCTCCCCCCTGGTACAGTGAGCATCCCCGAAGACTTTCAGTTCTCTCCCCCTTGGTATGGTGACTACCCTCAGGGGCCCCCGAGACTCTTCAGTTCTCTCCCCCCGGGTATAGTACCCACCCCCCTAAGTCTCAAAGACTTTTTGTTTCTCTTATTTTTGGATATTTGGACACCATCCTTGAACATTTGGATTGTAACATATGGGGGCCTGCCCAAGGATATAGATTTTGATCCAATGAAAAAAAGAAATCACTAGAACAGCAAAGGGTGGCTATGATGTTTGGCTCTCACTTATTCTCACCCAGAAGACAAGCAACCACGGGGGATAAGTAACTATGTTTCTTCCCCTTTTGCTTTTAGTATTGGCGACACCATTATTGGGGAGTGTGAAAAAAAGGGTTTTGGGCTTGTTCTTGGAAGTGCCTCCTATACGTTTGGAATCTTATGTTTGGCTTATTTGTCTCCTCAGGGTGGAACTGCCCAAAAGATCCCACGACGGGGGTTAACATGATTGTTGTTGTTTGCGCCCTATTGAGACCAAAAACCTTTTTGTCATTTTGGTGAGACTGAAAAATTCGGGAGTAATGAGCTCACTAAGTAATTTGGGAAACAAGAGAAACAAGACTTGTATTTGTTCAAGCTTTTATGGAAACAGTGTGTGGTGTGAGTTTATCACCTATGATCCTCTGGAACCAGTGTTCAGCGGAGATGAGGAGAAAAAACTGTAAGAGCTACTCTTGGGGAGAGAGAGAGTCACGGGTGACACTACATAGAATTCTTCAAAGAATTTCCTTAAGGAAATGTCAAACTACTGTCACGAAGACATTAACAGTGCTCTTGACAGAATGTTTATGCCGGGAAGTCACTGTTTGAGTCGGACTTGTCAAAGCGACATGTGCTTTCTCATATTGTTTTCCTCATGTGTGAGCCAGTGATTGTTTTCCTCTGTCTGTTACTGTCTGAGCCATTGCTTCAGCAACTTGTGTTGTGACTCAGCTGAAGGAGGCTGGAGAGGCTCGTCTGAACCTTAAGACATGCTTTGAAAACGACGGTTTTCTCGCCACCTTGTCTCGTGCTGCTGCATTTTCTGTGCATCTCAGTGAGCCCCGGTTCTCCGGCAATCCGTCACAGAGGGCCCGTCGACCCCCGGTTTGGTCGAACTCCGATTCTATTTTCCCCATAGAAATAATGGAAATAAAATTAATCCGTTCCAGACATCCAAAAGTATTAAAATAAAATATTTTTAGAACTTTTTGACATTAAATTAAACACAATTTTATAAAAAAATTAAAAATAAATAGTACAATAACATGTCACTTACATTTATTGAAGAGTTGTTGATGTGTGGAGGACGGGAGGAGGGAGAAGGTGGAGTAGTATGCTAGTTTTTGGGAAAGGGAATCCCCTTCCATTAACACTGCAGGTACCAAGTTCTTTTCTGGGGTTACTTCCCTTTTTCTTTTAATGCCACTAGGACCAGGTTGAGAGTCACTGGACCCCTCTCTAACAAAAAATCTGTCCAGGAGCTCTGTGTCTGGCGGTTCTTTAAAATGTCCTTAAAATGTAACAAGACATTGTCATTAAACATGTCGCATACACGGTGCAACATCTTGGTTAGGTGATAATCATCCATAAAGCCTTGCACATCAGCCCATTTGTCACAATCTCCTAATCCTTGAAGAAGGCAACTTCTTCCATCTCGTTCCACCTCCTCCTCCTCTGGACCATTTTCCTGACCTGTGGTCTCTTGTTGCAGTTGCTGTTGAAGCTCTTGCAGATCTTCAGTGGTTAACTCTTCATTGTGCTCCTCCACCAACTCTTCCACATCCTGGTACAAACATCCAACCCCATGGACTTGCCAGTTCACAATTTCTTGCACAACAGGCTAGGGTTCTGAGGCTCAGCCCCAAAACCTTCAAAATCTAGGACACAGTCTGGCCACAATTTTCTCAGGCAGAGTTCAAAGTCCTGGTAGTCACTCCCTCCCAAGCCTTACCTATAAGCTTTACACAATGCAGGATATGGAAATGGTCTTTCCAAAACTCTTTAGGGTCATATCCATGTCTGTGGTTACATCAAAGCACTTTTGAAACATTGCTTTGGTGTAGAGTTTTTAAAGTTGCAAATGACCTGCTGGTCCATGGGCTGGAGGAGAGGAGTGGTATTAGGGGGCAAGAACTTCACTTTGATGAACTCACAGCCCTGCACAATTTGCTCTGCCAAGTCTGGAGGATGACCAGGAGCATTGTCCATTATCAGGAGACACTTAAGTGGTAAATTATTTTCCTCGAGATATTTCTTCACACTGGGGCCAAACACGTTTTTAACCAATCAAAGGGAAAAATTTTCCCTAGTGACCCATGCCTTACTGTTAGACTTCACATCACACACAAATTAGACTTTTTTATACCACATCTGCCAAACACTCGGGGATTTTCAGAATGATAACCAGTAAAGGCTTCACTTTGCAATCACCACTGGCATTAGCACACATTGAGAGTGAGCCTGTCTTTCATGGCATGTCCTGGCTGTGCCTTTTCCTCCTTTGTAATGTGGTCCTGTTGGCATTTTCTTCCAAAACAGGCCTGTTTCGTCACAAATTTAACACTTGTTGGGGTTGAATTGTTCAGCCTCTATGTACCTGGAAATTTCCCGCACATATTTTTTGCGCACTTTTGTCAAACTGGCTGCCTCACCATGCCTCACAACACTATGTATGCCACTTCGCTTCTTAAATCTGTCAAACCAGCCTTTGCTGGCTTTAAGTCGTTCACTTCATCACTCGTTGCAGGCATTTTCTTTGGCGAGATCATCCCTGCAACTGCCTTGCTTTTTCACATATTATTGCCAGGGGTAACACTATCTCCTTTCTAACTGTTTCTCGTTATCCACACCAACAACAAAGTTTCCACTTGTTCCAGCACTTGAGATCTCTGTTTTTTGACCATACTTGCACCTTTCCCCAAAAACCCCGCATCCTTGATTTCCCCTTTTTCTTGGCCAAAATGGAAGAGAGGGGGGAATGGGATTTTTCCATAGAGCCTGGCCAGCTCAGTAAAACGCACTCCACTTTAAAATTTTGCTATCATCTCCTTCTTCAATTCTACCGTATTTCTGACATTCTTTACCACAGGCTTGGCACTAGGAGCTTTCTTGGGGCCCCAAAGGTGGCTTATTTAGCAGTTCAAGCACTAAAAACACTGGAATAATGACAATATATATGGTATGAATGGGTGGGTAGTGTTCCTCGCTTGTAAACAATAACACACTGAGTGCCTGGTGTTGACTGGGGCATTATCCATCTATAAGGCTTGCAAGCTGAAGGTAATCCTGAGTCTGCGTTTAAAAATTTTCCTGTTTCTGCACTGTGAGTTAACAAGATGCTGTGGATGCGGTCCGTTGTCAGTGTTTCCGTTCTCCCTTTGTTAAGACTTCCCATGTGTTGGGGTTTTACGGATGATCACAGATGGACCCCTGTCAGGGTCACAGGGGAAAAGATTGTTTCGGTTCTGGTTTAAAAAAACTGCAGAACTTTATACAAAATTTTCCCTCATGGCGTTTAACTCCAACAATGGGGGGAACTGTGTGTGTAGTAGAGGTCCAGGAGCTTGTCTGCTGATAACTGTTTTTGTGATCCTCTTAGTCTGTTCCCTTACCAATTTAACTTTGTTGAAGGGGGGTTGATGTTCATCTGATCTGAGGGGTGGTGCCCCCCCCCCTTTTACTTATACTTTAATTTTTAAAAGATTTTTGCCTAGCTGAAGTACTTGTCTGTTAAAATTAGAGTATTCACCATGTACAGGGAAAAAGATAACGTAAAAGTTGATGCATTGTCCTCCCCTAAGTACTGGTCATTGATGCATTGTCTCGTCCTAAGTCTGGTCTTGAATTTTGACATATGTTTTGGCAAAAAGTAAATAAATTTTTCCCCCTTTTTTTGCTCCTTTTATATATGTGTATTAATTGGAATTTTTGTGTCTACACCACATATTTTGTAAATTCAGGAGAATCCTGGGGCCCGATATTTGAAAGTGGACGTTAAGAATTTATGCCGCCATGGCTATGACTCTTGCTGTTTTCCGTCGCATCCTCTGCTTCAAGCGTCACCTGAGATCACTGTTGTGGCTGCCCTTAAGAAGCTCAAGTTACACTGCTTCTTCGCTTCCGTTGTATGGTGACTCATGAGGATCTTGGCTTTGATGGAAAAAAAAAATTTAAACATTCATTAAGTTTTTAAAGTCAGATGGAAAGCTTGTAGTTTATTTTTCATTGGTTTGCCCCCCTCTTTTGGGGCGACACTTAGTCATCGAGGGGGGGGTTACGCCCCGTTAGTTTAATGTTAAAACAAAGGTTTTTCATTTAAAATTATACTCAGTGTTTTTTTAAAAATACCTAAATTAAAAATTCCTCTAGTTTATAATTTAAAAAGACTATAATATATATATAGGTTTGTTTGTGAATGTGTTTAGGAAACTAGTATTTTTAAATGTGAATCTGAGCGGCTGTTTTTTTCCCCCCCTTTTTCAGGTAGGGTCCCAAACCGGCGCTCTACTCAGGTCAGTTCTCTCTCACCCCCGGTATGGTGAGTATACCCCAGAAGAAACTGAGTTCTCTCTCACCCCCGGTACAGTGAGCACACCCTGAAAACTCAGTTCTCTCCACCCCTTGGTGGTGAGCATACCCCCAGAGGCTCTCAATTCTTCAGTTCTCTCACCCTTGGTATGGTGGCTTACCCTCTGATTCCGAAAAACAGTTTGCTCTCACCTCTGGAATTTGGATACCCTCAAAAGGGTCTCTTATTTCCTCAAGTCCTGTCTACAGAATAGACTTCAGAATTATGGTTCACTAGCGGTTGTGACTCGTATGGAAGCAAAAAAGTGACCTTCAGTGCAGTGATTCTCTGCTTAAGTCTACTGATAAACTCTAACTTTTTTTGACATTGTGAAGTGTTTCAATTTAAAGGCATTCATATTTATCCTCCCGTGTTATTATTTTAAGACTGAACAGATAAAGGTAACTTATGGTGCTTATATGGGAAAATAAAAGGGCCCTTTTTTAAAGTGTGTACACCCCCCCTAAGAGTAAAATTATAGTTCTTTTTTTTTCTAAGTGTTCTGAAAATTTTTGTACAGTGGTACCTCGGTTAACAATGGTCCCCCCAAATGCCCTTTTATTAAGTTTATTTTTAAATGCTTTTTTTTAATTGTATTTTTGGGGTCTAAAAAGGGCTAGTCTATTTTACATTATTCCTTATGGGGATAAATTTGTTTTTGGGAATGGCACTTGAACAGCATTCTGGAACGAAAAATTCGTTAACCGGTCCACTGTACAGTGGGCCCCGGTTTTTGTCATCTCCCAAAATGGGGCATTTATGTAAGTGTATTTTCGTAAATGCTGTTGCAAGTGTATTTTTGGGGGTCTGAAATAGACTAACCTCGTGACATTATTTCTTAAGGAAGTAAATTTGTTCAGTAATGGCACTTGAGCAGCATTCTTGAGCAATTTTGGCAAAAACCAGTACCACTGTATATTCTTAAATAAAAACCTCGAAAGACCTTTAAAGACCTCATTTCGCCTTGTTCTCAGATAAATTGTATTTAGCTCTTCCCAGCACCTGCTGTATTGTTGTTCGATAAGCACTAAACTAATTAGTGGTCTATAGGCCCTTATCGTAACATTTTCACTGGTAAACAACGCTAGACGGCGTCCTGCGTGGGGCAGGTGGACAGGTCTGGTACGTTATGCTACGGGAAATGTATGCCTGGAAAAAAATTTTGCGAAAAAACTAGTTACACAATTTTCTTTTTGGAGCTTACATTGTCGGGGTTCCACTGTATCTCCTGTAAATTTTTTCTCATTGATCCACACCAACACAAATTTTTCCCCATCTTCCCGCACTTCGATCTCTGTTTTGTGATCATATTTGCACCTTCCAACAACAGCTTCCTTGATTTTATTTCCCTTGGACAATGGAAGCGATGGTTAGTAGGGTTTCCCTACAGCCTGCCCAGCTCAGCGATAAAACTCCACTTTCATATTTTTCTTTTTTATCTCCTTCACTTCTACCATATTTCTCAGCCTCTTTACCACAGGGGGCACTAGGAGCTTTCTTTGGACCCATGGTGGCTTATTTAGCAGTTGCAAGCACAAAAAACAATGGAATAATGAAAAAAATGAATGCGTGGGTGGGGGGGGTGGCCTCCCCCGCTGGTATACAATGGCACACAGACTGTGGATAGCATGTTGTGCCGTTCAGGGCACGTGTCGCATCCTAGACAAATAGCATATTCCAAAGCGGATCATCGTAAACTGAGCCAATATTTTTATGGAAAAATGTATCGCAAACCCGGGTAGCGTAACCCGGGCCCCATCATAATCCGGGGTCCACTGTATTTATTTCTTCGCAATTTTACATAAAAGGCAGGAGAGCCACTGACATGCCATGGCTTTAAAGGGGGCAATCTAATGGCTTATTGACTATGTAAAAATATTGGAGAAATTGATTGAGTTTGACTTGTTTAAATATTTTAAGATTTCAATATGATGATATTACATTGGGCAAATTACAATATGGTGATACTACATTGTAACAAGTGTTTTGTAATTAGTTAATAGAAAAAATTGAAATTATCTTAATAAAAAATATCATAAACATTTTTTAAAGTAATTTACAAAATCGTATTTAGTTTATAATAGGTGGTAAATAATAGTAATAAAATAAAAAAATTGAATTATCTAATAGGAAAATAACACTGAGCTTTTTTGAAAGTAGTATAATAGAACATAATAAAAAAAGGGAAAATATCTTATAGGAAAATAACATTAGTATTTTGAGTATGAGTACAGAGGCCCCCGGATTACGAAATTTTTTCCAAGAATGCTGTTCAAGTGCAATTACCGAACAAAATTTTTTCCCCATAAGGAATAATGTAAATTGATTTGTTTTTAGCCCCCCAAAACTACACTTACAAAAGCACTACAAAAATAAGCTTACATAAAGGGGGGTTTTAAGACCATTAAACCGGGGTCCACTTTTTTTATTTAAAGGGTGAGTAGGTGGTTTTGAGAAGAGTCTTAAATGATTTTAAACAAGGTTATTTTAGTATTTACTGGTAATAATTTCCCAGATTCTCCCAAATGTACATAAATTTTTTAGAGTGTATATCATCTTTCTATTTATTAATATTGTTATTATGTCATATTAGATGAATTGTGATAGATAAATGTGTAGAGCTGATATTAGTGTCATATTGAAGCATTTTGTCCTGTCTCCAAAAAAAACCCTCGACAGGAGCCCAGTGACTCTCAAGTACCCTGGGCAAAAGACAAAAAGGGAAGTAACCTGAATAAGTACTTGTTACCAAAAGTTTTTATGGAAGGGGTTCCCCCTTCCAAACAATAAGTCCTCCTTCTCCCCCCTATCTTCCAGATGCTCGAGTCTTCAAAAAGGTAGTAAATGGGATTTTAAATGTTTATTTAAATGTTTATTTAAATGTTTATTTAAATGTTTATTTATCTATTGTATTACCATTTAAGTACTATGTATTTGTATTTATTTTTGTTGTGTGTCAGGATGGGTTTATAAAGGGTGAATTAAATAATTGATGGAAAAAGGCGAGTGGTGCGTTGAGGTATCTGTGGGAAAAAAAAGATCCCTGGAGGCAAAAAGGGGGAAAGTACAAAATTAAAGGGAAACACTTTATATGGGTGTGAAGCGGGGTTTCAAATGTTGCAGCGGGGGGAGGCTGGGGGCAGTGGAGATGTCCTGTCAAAGGGCAATTTTGGTGTAAATATTATGCAGAAAATTCGGGAAAGTGGTTAGGGAAGGTGGAGTTACTAAAAATACAGTGGTCCCCCGGGTTTTTATGCACTCCAAACTCAACATTTATGTAAGAGTATTTTCTTAATGCTTTTAAAATTTTTTTTGGTGGTCTGAAATAGACTAACCTACGTGAATTATTTTTTGAAATAAAGTTCGGTAATGGCACTTGAGCAGCATTCTGGGCGTTTTTTTGGGGATAACCGGGGGGCCCTGGGTTTTTGAGGGTAAGAGGGGTTGTTGGGGGGTTTGGTCATTTGAGAGAATGGATCAAAATAGAATGACGGAGCGATAAAACTGGGGAAGGAAGGCGAGGAGGGGGCTTTCCCCGAAAGGTTGGAGGGGGGGAAGGGGGGTTTTGGGGGGGCTTGGTTCCCCAAGCATGTGTGGCGTGAGAAAGGGGGAAGGGAGATGAATGGTTTTGGGACCCCCAGTGTTGGAGTGTGAGCAGGGGAACATTTTTTGAAGGGATTCAGGGAAACCAGTTAATTGATTTAGTTGGACTTGATTCCTGGGAAAAGGGGTACAATGCCTGCACTTTAAAGGAGGGTCTGGGGAAATGACAGCTAGGACTATTCTCAGCTG
>WNWK01056256.1:0-11056 GCA_009830355.1 Cherax destructor
TGAGACAGATAATGGGCTTGTTCCCATTACCTGACATGATATTATCTAACCTGTTGACTATGTCTCCAACACCAGCTCCAGGGAAGCACACCCTCTCTCGCCCCTCTTATTCCTATTACAGAAAGCACGGTCCATATATCTTACCTGCGAGTCACCTACCACAAGAATTTGCTTACCTCTATTAGCAGGGAAGTAGTACCTTTACCTTCACTGGCCTCTGAGTACACTCATCCTGAAGAACAGAGAAGCGATTTCCTACCTTCAAATCTTCTCTTTAACTTTCCTTATTTTGATGTTCCTGCCATTACTGTGAACCACTTGCCACTTGTAGCAGGTGCTGGACTGCACCTCACTCCTGGTAGCCCTTTCCTCCTTCCCCCCTTTACCCTCCTCGCAGGTAGTGGCAGACTGCACCTCACTCCTAGTAGCCTTTCCTCCTTCCCCTTTACCCTCCTCGCAGGTAGTGGCAGACTGCACCTCACTACTGGTATCCCTTTTCCCCTCCACCACTCCAGCCACTTCATTCTCACTTCCAACGCCATAGAGGTGAACCTTCAGCCTCCTAAATTCCTCCTGGAGAAGCAGGAGCTCCCTCCTCAACACCCCAACCTCACGCTTTAAAACACTGCAGCAGCTAGCCATAATTGCACCCCTTCACACTAATTCCCAAAGCAGCTCAGGGCATGCGACCACTCGTGACCACTGACCCCTGACCACTGACCCGCAGCTGGAGCTTTTGGTCATCTGACCGAGGCCTTCCGCTGGCTTACCGGTCAACCCTTTAAAAAATTAGTAGCTACGAAGAGTTCATCTCCATAGCGTTATTTACATTCCCGAGCTTCTACACTTTACACTTGTGTACATTGAAGTGCATCTACCACGTTTCAGACCCCTGATATGAGCTTGTCTGAATCCTCCGGAAGTACGGTGGCATATTCTTCCGAATAAATAATTCTGCCTATTTTTGTATCGTCAGCAGATTTGCTTATATCACTTGTTATTCTCTCGTCAAGGTCATTAATATATATTATGAACAACAATGACCCCGTAATATTGGTAGAATTACCGACAATATGTTAAGTAAAAGGACACAAATGCAACTAATGTGACATTTTATTGTGGCAACGTTTCGCTCTCCAGGAGCTTTGTCAAGCCGTTACAAGCGTTACATGGACACAGTGGGCTATTATATACTCTCAAAGTGAGGTGAAATACTAGTGGTGGTCGAGGTAGTAGTGATAAGTAGTAGTAGTAGTAGTAGTAGTAATACAATAAGGTAGAACAATCAATATGCACATGAGTAAAAGGTGATAAAACAAATACTTGGGTAGTATAACAATAGGTTAGACAAATATTTTATGCTGGAGGTTGAAATATAGAAGGCCTGTAGGAGTGTTCCACATCTACGATGTGCTTGTGTTGAATTAGCAGGAGAGCTATGTGATGGTATGGTTACACAAGCACATCGTAGATGTGGAACACTCCTACAGGCCTTCTATATTTCAACCTCCAGCATAAAATATTTGTCTAACCTTGTTATACTACCCAAGTATTTGTTTTATCACCTTTTACTCATGTGCATATTGATTGTTCTACTTATTGTTTACTACTACCTACTACTACTACTTATCACTACCCTCGACCACCACTGTATTTCCCCTCACTTTGAGAGTATATAGCCCACTGTGTCCATGTAACGCTTGTCGGCTTGACAAAGCTCCTGAGAGCGAAACGTGCCACAATAAAATGTCACATTACATTTGTGTCCTTTACTAACTGACCCCGTAAATTAGACACATATGCAACACTTGGGTATCTTTATTGAAATGTTTCGCACACAGTGGCTTCATCAGTCCAATACAAAGGAGAATCGTGAAGAACAGGAGGAGTTTGAGGTGGTCAGTCCCTCAACCTTGAGTCGATGTTGTCAGTCCATCAATCTTGAATAGAATACAGTATATGTGCGTAGAGGAAGCTTATATACTGTAGACAGGAAGGTGCAGCAGTTGTAGGAGGTGTCACATTTGTCCAATGTGGAAGTAGGTCGTGCCCAAGGAATAGGCAAGCGAAGAAATCCCAGTATTGGACAAATGTGACACCTCCTACAACTGCTGCACCTCTCCTGTCTACAGTATATAAGATTCCTCTAAGCACATATACTGTATTCTATTCAAGCTTGATGGACTGACAACATCGACTCAAGGTTGAGGGACTGACCACCTCAAACTCCTCCTGTTCTTCACGATTCTCCTTTGTATGGACTGATGAAGCCACTGTGTGGCGAAACGTTTCCTCAATAAAGATGCCCAAGTGTTGCATATGTGTCTAATTTACCAACTCGTCGGTTCTCTGAACCATTCATTTACATCAATGAGCCCACTAATGTGACATTTTATTGTGGCAACGTTTCGCTCTCCAGGAGCTTTGTCAAACCGCTCCTGGAGAGCGAAACGTTGCCACAATAAAATTTCACATTAGTTGCAGTTGTGTCCTTTTACTTAACATATTGTGGGTAATTCTACCAATATTAATACAACAAAGAGCCCAAAACTGATCCTT
Organism: Cherax destructor; assembly: GCA_009830355.1. Classification (NCBI taxonomy): domain Eukaryota; kingdom Metazoa; phylum Arthropoda; class Malacostraca; order Decapoda; family Parastacidae; genus Cherax; species Cherax destructor. The sequence continues at coordinate 2,560 of WNWK01056256.1, forward strand.
GCGGAACGCCACTTATGACTGATCCCCACTCAGATTTCACCCCATTTATGCATGCTCTCTGCTTCCTGGTTTAGAAGAAACACGTAAGCAAATACTAGAACATATTTATTGATAAATTAGACACATATGCAACACTTGGATATCTTTATTGAGGAAACGTTTCGCCACACAGTGGCTTCATCAGTGTGGCGAAACGTTTCCTCAATAAAGATATCCAAGTGTTCCATATGTGTCTAATTTATCAACTTGTCGGTTCTCTGAACCATTCATTTACAACATATTTATTAGAAAACGTTTCGGTCCTGGGACCTTGATCGCTTTCCGAAACGTTTTCTAATAAGTACGTCACCTTGAAGAACATAATTTGATTAATGAATCTCAGCATGGGTTTACGAGAGGTCGTTCCTGCCTGACAAATTTACTGACGTTTTTCAATAAAACATTTGAGGCAGTAGACAGTGATAAAGAATATGATATAGTTTACTTGGATTTCAGTAAGGCCTTCGATAGAGTACCTCACAAGAGACTCTTAAGAAAGGTGGCAGCTCATGGTATAGGAGGTAAAGTTCTAGCATGGATAGAGGCATGGCTTACCAATAGAAAGCAGAGAGTTTCCATTAATGGGGTCAAATCTGAATGGGGATTTGTCACTAGTGGCGTTCCACAAGGATCAGTTTTGGGCCCATTGTTGTTCATAATTTACATTAATGACCTTGATGAAGGAATTGCAAGTGACATGAGTAAATTTGCTGATGATACAAAAATAGGCCGTATAATTCATTCTGAGGAGGATAACAGTGAACTCCAGGAGGATTTGGATAAATTAATGTCTTGGTCTGAAAAGTGGCAGATGAAGTTCAATGTGGACAAGTGTAAGGTGCTTGTCGTTGGTAATGAAAATATCCCTCGAATTTATAAACTAGGTGAAGTTGAGCTTGATCATACAGAATGTGAAAAAGACTTGGGAGTCATGGTAAGCAGAAATCTAAAGCCAAGACAACAGTGCCTAAGTGTGCGCAATAAGGCTAACAGATTACTAGGATTTATTTCAAGAAGTATAAGCAACAGAAGTCCAAAAGTTATTTTACAGCTCTATACATCACTAGTGAGACCTCATTTGGATTATGCAGCTCAGTTTTGGTCTCCTTACTACAGGATGGATATAGATTCATTGGAGAACATACAAAGAAGAATGACTAAAATGATTTACAGTATAAGAAATCTCCCTTATGAAGATAGACTTAGAGCGTTGAATCTCCACTCTCTGGAGAGACGTAGAATGAGGGGAGATATCATCGAGGTGTACAAGTGGATGATGGGCATAAACAAAGGAGATATTAATAAAATACTGAGGATATCGAACCAAGTAAGAACCAGAAATAACGGATTTAAATTGGATAAATTTAGATTTAGAAAGGACATAGGCAAGTACTGGTTTTCGAACAGAGTTGTAGATGCGTGGAACAATCTTCCGAGTAGGGTGATAGAGGCTAGGACCTTGGGTGGCTTTAAAAGAGATTGGACAAATATGAGTGGGAGGGGCTGGGTTTGATTAGTGTCGTGAGTACGGGAGTAAATTCTTAGGTAGTGGTGGTTTTGATAAGGACCTGCCTTGTATGGGCCAGTAGGCCTTCTGCAGTGTTCCTCCATTCTTATGTTCTTAGTGTTTGCTTACTTGTTTTTCTATACCAATTTGTCGGTATTTACTGATACCGACAAATGATTACTCCATCTCTTGTATATAATTCTACATTCTTCACATTGTATTGATAAAGCCACTGGAGGGCGAAACGTCAATAAAGACTCGCAGATGTTGCACATGTGTCTAAGTGTTCATCAAGGTTTCTGAAACATACTCTGAATTCCTACAACCAAGTAACATTATTGTACACACTGACCAACCTCTGTACGTACATCCTTAATGTTACACTCAACCATGGAGGTGATTGGACCTGCCTAGCATGGGCCAGTAGGCCTGCTGCAGTGCTTCTTTCTTATGTTCTAGTGGGTAGTAGGGTGAAAGGTGGGGTGGGGAGCAGGGAGGGAGAGAGATCTTGGTGGGGGTGGAGTAGGAGTGAGGGAGGTGGGGGGTAATGTGACTGCAGCGTGACGTCACGTGTCACGTGACGGTGGTTGGGAGGGTCGGGGGAGAGTTGTCATGTGTTTTTATCACGTCTTGTAATGCAGTGGCTGTTTATACACACACATACGCACACACGCTCTTTCTCTCTCTCTTCTCTCTCTCTCTCTCTCTCTCTCTCTCTCTCTCTCTCTCTCTCTCTCTCTCTCTCTCTGTACTTACCTAGTGGCACTTATTTGGTTGCACTTGGTGGTATTTGAAGGGGTCAAATCACAGCTCCCGGCTCCGCCTCTTAAATCGTGTGTAGCTGAGTCCTGAAATCCATGGGACCGGTTATACCTACTCCTGAAACGGTGTATAGTGTTTGGCTCTACCGCGTCACATCATTGTACCCACTCTTCACCTTGAGTGCTTCCTCCTGTCTCTATGTATCATTTGCTGCCCTGGTGATACATTGGTAGTGTATCGTGGTGATACATTGGTAGTGTATCGTGGTGATACATTGGTAGTGTATCGTGGTGATACATTGGTAGTGTATCGTGGTGATACATTGGTAGTGTATCGTGGTGATACATTGGTAGTGTATCGTGGTGATACATTGGTAGGTATCGTGGTGATACATTGGTAGTGTATCGTGGTGATACATTGGTAGTGTATCGTGGTGATACATTGGTAGTGTATCGTGGTGATACATTGGTAGTGTATCGTGGTGATACATTGGTAGTGTATCGTGGTGATACATTGGTAGTGTATCGTGGTGATACATTGGTAGTGTATCGTGGTGATACATTGGTAGTGTATCGTGGTGATACATTGGTAGTGTATCGTGGTGATACATTGGTAGTGTATCGTGGTGATACATTGGTAGTGTATCGTGGTGATACATTGGTAGTGTATCTGGTGATACATTGGTAGTGTATCGTGGTGATACATTGGTAGTGTATCATGGTGATACATTGGTAGTGTATCATGGTGATACATTGGTAGAGTGTATCGTGGTGATACATTGGTAGTGTATCGTGGTGATACATTGGTAGAGTATCGTGGTGATACATTGGTAGTGTATCGTGGTGATACATTGGTAGTGTATCGTGGTGATACATTGGTAGTGTATCGTGGTGATACATTGGTAGTGTATCGTGGTGATACATTGGTGTATCGTGGTGATACATTGGTAGTGTATCTGGTGATACATTGGTAGTTATCGTGGTGATACATTGGTAGTGTATCGTGGTGATATTGGTAGTGTATCGTGGTGATAATTGGTAGTGTATCGTGGTGATACATTGGTAGTGTATCGGGTGATACATTGGTAGTGTATCTGGTGATACATTGGTAGTGTATCGTGGTGATACATTGGTAGTGTATCGTGGTGATACATTGGTAGTGTATCTGGTGATACATTGTAGTGTATCTGGTGATACATTGGTAGTGTATCGTGGTGATACTGGTAGTATCTGTATCATTGGTGTTAATCTGGTCTTGAGTGTATCTGGTGATACATTGGTAGTGTATCTGGTGATACATGGTATGTATCGTGGTGATACATTGGTAGTGTATCGTGGTGATACATGGTAGTGTATCGTGTGATTCAATGGTTTATCTGTGATACTATCCTTGTACTCAATTGGCTATTATCTGGCTGATCTTTGTATTATCGTGGTTATATCCTGTCTGCTGTATCTCAACCGTCTTATATCCTGTTCCCTCTCCTTGTATCTCAACCTGCGTCTTTATATCCTGCTCCTTCCTTGATCTCAACCTGCGTCTTTATATCCTGCTCCTCTCCTTGTATCTCAACCTGCGTCTTATATCTGCTTCCCTCTCCTTGTATCTCAACCTGCGTCTTTATATCCTGCTCCTCCTTGTATCTCAACCTGCGTCTTATATCCTGCTCCTTCCTTGTATCTCAACTGCGTCTTTATATCCTGCTCCTCTCTTGTATCTCAACCTGCGTCTTTATATCCTGCTCCCTCTTGTATCTCACCTGCGCTTTATATCCTGCTTCCTTGTATCTCAACCTGGTCTTTATATCCTGCTCCCTCTCCTTGTATCTCAACCTGCGTCTTTATATCCTGCTCCTCTCCTTGTATCTCAACCTGCGTCTTTATATCCTGCTCCCTCTCCTTGTATCTCAACCTGCGTCTTTATATCCTGCTCCTTCCTTGTATCTCAACCTGCGTCTTTATATCCTGCCTCCTCTCCTTGTATCTCAACCTGCGTCTTTATATCCTGCTCCTCTCCTTGTATCTCAACCTGCGTCTTTATATCCTGCCTCCCTCTCCTTGTATCTCAACCTGCGTCTTTATATCCTGCCTCCCTCTCCTTGTATCTCAATCTGCGTCTTTATATCCTGCTCCTCTCCTTGTATCTCAACCTGCGTCTTTATATCCTGCCTCCTCTCCTTGTATCTCAACCTGCGTCTTTATATCCTGCTTCCTCTCTTTCTACCTGCGTCTTTATTCCTGCTCCTCTCCTTTATCTCACCTGCGTCTTTATATCCTGCTCCCCCTTGTATCTCAACCTGCGTCTTTATATCCTGCTTCCCTCCTTGTATCTCAACCTGCGTCTTTATATCCTGCCTCCCTCCTTGTATCTCAACCTCGTCTTTATATCCTGCTCCCTCCTTGTATCTCAACTGCGTCTTTATATCCTGCTTCCTCTCTTGTATCTCAACCTGCGTCTTTATATCCTGCTTCCTCTCCTTGTATTCACCGCTTATATCTGCCCTCTTTATCTCAACCGTCTTTATATCCTGCTCCTCTCCTTTCTCAACCTGCTTTATATCTGCCTCCTTCCTGTTCAACTGGTCTTTATATCTGCTCCTCTCTGCCACTGTTTATATCCTGCTCTCTTATCTCAACTGGTTTTATATCCTGTTCCTTATTAACTCTTTTATATCTCTTTTTCCTTTTATTCAACCGTTATATCTTCCCTCTTTTCAACCCTTTATATCTGCTCTTCCTTGTATCTCAACTGCGTCTTTATATCTGCCTCTTATCTCAACTGTTTTATATCCTGCTTCTCTTGTTCCAACCTGCTTATATCCTGTTTCCTTATTCAACCTGGTTTACTCTTCTCTCCTTTATCTCAACCGGTCTTTATTCCGTTCTTATCTCAACTGCTCTTGTATCTCAACCTGGTCTTTATATCCTGTCCTCTCCTTGTATCTCAACCTGCGTCTTTATATCCTGCTCCTTCCTGTCTCAACCTGCGTCTTATATCCTGCTTCCCTCTTGATCTCAACCTGCGTCTTATTCCTGCTTCCTCTCTTGTATCCAACCTGTTTTATATCCTGCTCTCTCCTTGTATCTCAACCTGCTTTTATATCCTGCTCCTCTCCTTGTATCTCAACCTGCGTCTTTATATCCTGCTCCTCTCCTTGTATCTCAACGCGTCTTTATATCCTGCTCCTCTCCTTGTATCTCAACCTGCGTCTTATATCCTGCTTCCCTCCTTGTATCTCAACTGGCTTATATCCTGCTCCCTCTTGTATCTCAACCTGCGTCTTTATATCCTGCTCCTCTCCTTGTATCTCAACTGGTCTTTATATCCTGCTCCTCCTTGTCTCAACCTGCGTCTTTATATCCTGCTCCTCTCCTTGTATCTCAACTGGTCTTTTATCCTCTCCTCTCTGTATCTCAACCTGCGTCTTTATATCCTGCTCCTCTCCTTGTATCTCAACCTGTCTTTATATCCTGCTTCCTCTCCTTGTATCTCAACCTGCGTCTTTATATCCTGCCTCCCTCTCCTTGTATCTCAACCTGCGTCTTTATATCCTGCTTCCCTCTCCTTGTATCTCAACCTGCGTCTTTATATCCTGCTTCCCTCTCCTTGTATCTCAACCTGCGTCTTTATATCCTGCTTCCCTCTCCTTGTATCTCAACCTGCGTCTTTATATCCTGCCTCCCTCTCCTTGTATCTCAACCTGCGTCTTTATATCCTGCTTCCCTCTCCTTGTATCTCAACCTGCGTCTTTATATCCTGCTTCCTCTCCTTGTATCTCAACCTGCGTCTTTATATCCTGCTTCCTCTCCTTGTATCTCAACCTGCGTCTTTATATCCTGCCTCCCTCTCCTTGTATCTCAACCTGCGTCTTTATATCCTGCCTCCCTCTCCTTGTATCTCAACCTGCGTCTTTATATCCTGCCTCCCTCTCCTTGTATCTCAACCTGCGTCTTTATATCCTGCTTCCCTCTCCTTGTATCTCAACCTGCGTCTTTATATCCTGCTTCCTCTCCTTGTATCTCAACCTGCGTCTTTATATCCTGCTTCCCTCTCCTTGTATCTCAACCTGCGTCTTTATATCCTGCCTCCTCTCCTTGTATCTCAACCTGCGTCTTTATATCCTGCCTTCCCTCCTTGTATCTCAACCTGCGTCTTTATATCCTGCTTCCCTCTCCTTGTATCTCAATCTGCGTCTTTATATCCTGCATCCCTCTCCTTGTATCTCAACCTGCGTCTTTATATCCTGCCTCCTCTCCTTGTATCTCAACCTGCGTCTTTATATCTGCCTCCTCTCCTTGTATCTCAACCTGCGTCTTTATATCCTGCCTCCCTCTCCTTGTATCTCAATCTGCGTCTTTATATCCTGCTTCCCTCTCTTGTATCTCAACCTGCGTCTTTATATCCTGCTTCCCTCTCCTTGTATCTCAACCTGCGTCTTTATATCCTGCCTCCCTCTCCTTGTATCTCAACCTGCGTCTTTATATCCTGCCTCCTCTTCCTTGTATCTCAACCTGCGTCTTTATATCCTGCCTCCCTCTCCTTGTATCTCAACTCTGCGTCTTTATATCCTGCCTCCCTCTCCTTGTATCTCAACCTGCGTCTTTATATCCTGCTCCCTCTCTTGTATCTCAACCTGCGTCTTTATATCCTGCTTCCTCTCCTTGTATCTCAACCTGCGTCTTTATATCATCCTGCCTCCCTCTCCTTGTATCTCAACCTGCGTCTTTATATCCTGCTTCCCTCTCCTTGTATCTCAACCTGCGTCTTTATATCATCCTGCCTCCCTCTCCTTGTATCTCAACCTGCGTCTTTATATCCTGCTTCCCTCTCCTTGTATCTCAACCTGCGTCTTTATATCCTGCCTCCCTCTCCTTGTATCTCAATCTGTCCCTATCCACTATTTATTATTTAATACCCTTAGGCAGTAGACAAGCGGGTAGGCAGACAGACAGGAAAACTAACCAGCAGGAGGGTACGAAGGCAGGAAATCAGGCAAGCAGTCTTAAGAACATAAGAAAGAAGGAACACTGCAGCAGGCCTACTGGCCCATGCGAGGCAGGTCCAAGTCTCCCGCCGGCTTAAGCCAATGCCCTGACCCAGCCAGGTCAGGTTACATTCACTTAAGGAAGGAGCACGGCATCTGACCTAGTAGCACAAACTAGTCAGGTCCCACTCACACCCACCCGCACCCACTCATATATTTATCTAGCCTATTTTTAAAACTACACAACGTTTTAGCCTCTATAACTGTACTCGGGAGTTTGTTCCACTCATCGACAACTCTATTACCAAACCAATGCTTTCCTATATCCCTTCTGAATCTGAATTTATCCAACTTAAAGCCATTGCTTCGAGTCCTGTCAATACAAGATATTTTTAGCACGCTATTTACATCCCCTTTATTTATTCCTGTTTTCCATTTATATACCTCAATCATATCCCCTAATTCTACGCCTTTCTAGAGAGTGCAGATTCAGGGCCCTCAGACTATCCTCATAGGGAAGATTTCTGATACATGGAATCAACTTAGTCATCCTCCTTTTTACGTTTTCCAGAGCATTTATATCCATTCTGTAATACGGTGACCAAAACTGTGCAGCATAATCTAGATGAGGCCTAACCAAGGATATATAGAGTTGAAGAACAACCTGAGGACTCCTATTATTTATGCTTCTTGATATGAAGCCAAGGATTCTGTTTGCTTTATTGCGAACACTTATGCACTGCTGTCTTGGTTTTAGATTACTGCTAACCAGAACTCCTAAATCCTTTTCGCAATCAGTAGTATTAAGATCTACATTATTTAGTTTATATGTGGCATGGTTATTGTCCTGTCCAATATTTAGAACTTTGCATTTATCTATATTAAACTGCATCTGCCACTTCTCCGACCACTGCATCAGTCTATTCAAATCTTCCTGGAGTGCTCTAATGTCCTCATTTGAATGAATTGGACGGCCTATTTTGGTGTCATCGGCAAACTTGCTTATGTCGCTATTTATTCCCTCATCTATGTCGTTTATGTAGATTGTGAACAACAAGGGGCCCAATACTGACCCTGTGGAACACCACTTGTGACGCTTCCCCACTCTGATTTCTCCCCATTTATGCAAACTCTCTGCTGCCTATTTGTCAACCATGCCTCTATCCAGGAAAAATTTCTCCTCCTATTCCGTGTGCCTTAATTTT
>WNWK01056257.1:0-11056 GCA_009830355.1 Cherax destructor
GTTCTCACCCTTTGAACTTCTCTATGGTAGACAGGCCAGAGGTCCACTATCAATCCTTCATGACTTATGGACTAATGAAGAAGGAAGTGCTGAGGTTCAGTCTTCTTATCAGTTTCTCCTTGACTTAAGATCTAAACTGGAGGAGACCTCTGACTTAGTTTCTCAAAACTTAACTTTGTCCATGAACCAATATAAAACCTATTTTGATGCAAAGAGTCAGAGGAGAAGTTTTAATGTAGGTGATGAAGTTCTGGTACTTTTACCAATAAAGGCAAATAAATTATTAGTGGCCTGGAAAGGCCCTTACAAAGTACTAAAGATTTGTGGGAAGGTTGATTACCTCATTGAAGTCAAGGGGAAGCCTAAGCTGTATCATATAAACATTCTTAAGAAGTATTACAGGAGAAACACTGTAAATTGTCTGAATACTTTTGATGTTTTTTCCTCATAAACATGAGTCAATCATGGAGGAGTGCAATGTATGTGTTATTGACACATCTGAGGTAGAAGATGAGGAACTGCCTGATGTTGTAACTCTAGAACCCTCAGTTCCTACTAACTTAAATATTAATGATTCATTGGACAGAGGCAAGAAACATGATCTCCTTAAATGTGTAAAGGCTTTTTCAGATGTCTTTACTGACATTCCTGGGTTAACCTCCACGGTTATCCATAAGATTAATTTAGTCAGACACTCCCATCAAACGTAAATTATACCCTGTGCCAGTTCATCTTAAGGAGGCATTCGACCGAGAAGTAGACAGATTATTAAAACTTAACATCATAGAACCTTCAGTTTCTTCACATTGTTCACCAGTGGTCATAGTTAAGAAAGAAGATAATTCCTATCGACTTGCTATCGATTTTAGAGGACTGAATGCTATCACTCGGTGGGATGCTGAACCTATGCCTATCATAGATAACGACCTCCATAAGTTTTATGATGCCACTCTCTTTACAGAAATTGATATCGCACAAGCATATCATCAAGTTAAGTTAGACCCTTCATCCAAGCAGTACACCGCCTTTCCTACCCACCAAGGTCTCATGCAATATAGGACAATGCCTTTTGGTCTCGTAACAGCCTGTGCTACCTATGTAAGACTGATGAAGAAAGTTCTGGGTGATATGCCTAACGTGTCCGTTTATTTTGACAATATTTACGTCATGACATCTACTTGGGATGAACACATCCAGACTTTGACGTCAGTCTTGCGCAGGTTACGTGCACATGGCCTCACTGCAAAACCAAAGAAGTGCTTTCTGGCATACAACCAGATTAGATATCTAGGCTTTGTTCTAGCAGATAACTCCTTGCAACCTCTTCCCCAGAAAATCAAAGCCTTAACAGAGTTTAAATTCCCAAGAACGAAGAAACTCATGCGTAGCTTCCTCGGATTCAAGGCTGAGTGGGGGGCCGGCGTACTCACCAATTGAGAAACAGAGTACTACCATTTCTGCACTACCACCAGTAGTACCTCGGTACACACTTAAGGAACATCAGGCAACTGGACGTCACTAAGGGACAACTTTCAACTGAGTCCCTGACATCATTTGTGACATTGTAACAGTTTGAAAGACTGTTGAATTTGTGGAAAACATTGAGGCAACAACACCACCACCACGAGGATTCATTGCTTCAGTTATAAGACCACAGCTGTAAATATTTAGCTTTGAATTGTATATATATCTTTTTTTTGTTTTCATTTTTCATTTTTCTTAATATAGGATTATTATAATCATATTTACTTATTTATTATTTAAAGTTCATTCTATTAAAATAAAGTGTTTATTTTTCTTGTCATTAGTCTTTTTCTATTATACTTTTCCTGAGAAGATTGGCGACAACCTTCACATTCCTCTCCCATTCCTTTTCCCTTTCATTGAGCTCCTCGGTGATCACCAATAACTTCTTCTCCCATTCCTTCTCCCTTCTAGAAATTTCCTCCTCCCACTGTTGCCTTCCCTGATCGGCCATCTTCCTCCTTGTTGACGCCCTCTCTGAGCCACCCATCTTCCCACTGAGTCCCCTGTGGATGTATTGAGGTGTCGGGAGAAAGAAGAGGGGTAGGAGAAAGGATAGGAATGGGGGTGAGGGGGAGAGAGATAGCTTAGAGGAAATGTAGAAGAGGGTGGATAGAGGGAGCGAGAGGGAGAGGGAGAGAGGGAGGTAGAGAGGAAGGAAGAGAGATAGGTAGAGGGAGAGAGAGGGAGGTAGAGAGATGGAGGGAGATAGAGAGGGAGAGGGTGGAATAGGGGGTGGGAGAAAGAGAGGGAGGGAGAGGGGGAGAGAGAGAGGTAGGGAGAGGGATAGGGAGAGGTGGGGAGAGGGAGGGATATAGAGGGGGAGAGGGAGGTATAGGGAGAGGGAGGTATGAGAGGGGGAGGGAGAGAGGGGAGGGTTTGTGTGTGAGGGAGAAGGGGAGGGAGGTAGGGGGAGGGGGATGGAGAGGGAGATAGGGGGAGATAGGTTTTCAGAAAGTTTGGACTACTCTCCTAGATATTAAGCTAGAATTTTGCTAGTACTAGAGAGGTAGAGGGATAGGGAGAGGTAGGGAGGGAGAGGGAGGGAGAGGGAGGGGGAGATGGGGGAGAGGAAGGTATAGAGGTATAGAGAGGGGGAGAGGGAGGTATAGAGAGGGGGAGGGAGAGAGAGGGGAGGGGTGTGTGTGTGTGTGGGAGAAGGAAGGGAGGGGGAGAGCGGGGGAGGGGAGAGAGCGGGGGGGGGAGAGCGGGGGGGGGGCGGGGGAGGGGAGAGAGCAGGGGGGGAGAGAGGGGGGGGGAGATAGGTTTCAGAAGTTTGGACTACTCTCCTAATATTAATCTAGGATTTTGCTAGTACTAGTTCTATAACCGGATAGTGTTAACCTAGGGTATAGAGGGAGTATGTGCGTGTGTGTGAGCATATGTGTGTGTGTGTGCGTGGGAGGATTACGGGGTATGGAGGGAAAAGGTTAGTGGGTTACTGGTCACGATGCTAGGCCTAACTGAGTGTGTGTACGTGTGTGTGCGCGCGCCTGTCCTCACTGTGTGTGTGCGTGTGATTGTTTACCTCACCGTGCCTGCGCTCCGCCCATGTCTTTGAATTGCCTTCCTACCTTACTTAGCTACAAAAACTAAAAAGAATACTACTTCCTATATAACTGATAAAAATATAATTGCTAATACAAGAACAGCTGTATGGTCTACTACACCCTGACTATTTCAAGTGTGTGTGTGTGTGTGTGTGTGTGTGTGTGTGTGTGTGCGCGCGTCTTGGCACCTCTTACAGTGTCTACCTCTTCTAAATCTAATTCTGTAATCTTACTAAGCACTGCTACTAAAAGTTGCGTGTGTTGTTGCTACTACACGAACAATTGTATGGTACTATGTCTATATCCTGACTACTTCAAGTGTATGTGTGTGTGGCGTGCGTACACGTGTGTACATTTGGTTGGTAGCCCTGCGCCCTGACTTGTCTTCCGAACTATGAACTATACTATGAATTCAGCTCCTACGAGCAGGGGTTTGTCCCACAGCTTCAGCAACTCAGGGCCAGAAACCTGCAAACCACAACTAGGATTTTGTACATTACATTCGATGTCTGCTGGGTCTGAATTGTCGTTATTCTCCTGGTGTGGCGCCCTGCTGGGTACTGTACCTCTTCGTTTCTCTTCTATTGGGCTCACTTTATGCAAACACTGTATTGTTCACTGCTTGTCTTGCACTTATCTCCCTTACTTGCGTGCCTCCAGTAGATATGCTCCCCACTGCATTATAGTTCACTACGATAAATTCTCGACTTCCTGCTGTGTGGCAACCGCTGTTAGGCCTAACACCGTCTCCCCTCACTGGCACTGTCCACTATTTATTATGTTTTTTTCCTCTGAGATCACTCGTATTTCCCTGCTTTTTGGTTATAACTGATTATGACACTTTAGCCTATGCCCACGCCTGTTTGTTGCACTGGGATTCCCTCTAGGACCACCCAGTACGACCCAATTTAGCAGAGCTCAAAACGTGCGTGACTGCTTTGTGACTGTGACAGTGTGTGTTTGTGTACTAACCTAATTCACCTAATTGTAGTTGCAGGGGTCGAGACTCGGCTCCTGGCCTCTTCACTGTCCACTACTAGGTCACTTCTCTCCCTGCTCCATGAGCTTTATCATACCTCGTCTTAAAGCTATGTATGGTTTCTGATTCCACTACATCATTTGCTAGACTATTCCACTTCCTGACTACTCTATGGCTGAAGAAATGCTTCCTAACATCCCTTTGACTCATCTGGGTCTTCAACTTCCAATTGTATCTGTGTTCCCTCTCTGGAACATCCTGTCACTGTCTACCTTGTCGATTCCCCGCAGTATTTGGTATGTTATCATGTCTCCTCTAACCTTTCTTGTCCTCCAGTGTTGTCAGGCCGATTTCCCATAACCTTTCTTCGTAGGACATTCCCCTGACCTCTGGAACTAACCTTGTCGCAAACCTTTGCACTTTCTCTAATTTCTTGATGTGCTTGACCAGGTGTGGGTTCCAGACTAGTGCTGCATACTCTAGTATGGGCCTGACGTACACGGTGTACAGTGTCTTGAACGATTCCTTATTAAGGTATCGGAACGCTAATCTTAGGTTTGCCAGTCTCCCATATGCTGCCGCAGTTATCTGGTTTGTGTGCTTCCGGAGACGTGCTTGGTGTTATACTCACCCCAAGGTCTTTCTCCTTTAACGAGGTTTGTAGTCTTTGTTCACCTGTCTGCAGTCTTCTTTGCCCTTCCCCGATCTTCATGACTTTGCATTTGGCGGGATTAAATTCGAGAAGTCAGTTGCTGGACCAGGTGTCCAGCCTGTCCAGATCTCTTTGAAGTCCTGCCTGATCCTCATCTGATTTTATTCTCCTCATTAGTTTCACATCATCTGCGAAAAGAGACACTTCTGAGTCAGTCTATCCCGTCCATCATGTTATTCACATATACCAAGAATAGCACTGGTCCTAGGAATGACCCGTGCGGGACCCCGCTCATCACAGGCGCCCACTGTGATACCTTATCACGCACCATGACCCGTTGTTGCCTCCCTGTCAGTTATTCCCTGATCCATTGCAGTGCCCTTCCTGTAATACACGCTTGGTCCTCCAGTTTCTTTTCTTCACTAATCTCATATGAGGAACTGTATTGAAGGCCTTCCTGCAGTCCAGGAAAATGCAATCAACCCACCCCTCTCTCTCGTGTCTTACCTCTGTTACTTTGTCATAAAACTCCAGGAGGTTTGTTACACAGGATTTGCCTTCCCTGAATCCGTTCTGTCTGGCATTGATAATCCTGTGCCGTTCCAGGTGCTCCACCACTCTTCTGATGATTTTCTCCATGACTTCGCACACTATACATGTAAGTGACACTGGTCTATAGTTTAGTGCCTCTTTACTGTCTCCTTTCTTAAAAATGGGAACTACATTTGCCTTTTTCCATACCTCAGGTAGCTGCCCAGTTTCAAGGGATGTGTTGAATATTGTGGTTAGTGGCACACTCAGCATCTCTGCTCCTTCCCGAAGGACCCACGGGGAGATATTGTCCGGACCCATCGCCTTTGAGGTATCAAGGTCACTGATCAACTGCTTCACCTCCTCCTCAGTTGTGTGTATGCCATCCAACACTTGGTATATTCCCAGTTGGTGTCCCGCTCTGTCCTATCTACCCAGACGCCTTCCTGCCTCCACTGTGAATACCTCCTTAAACCTCGAGTTGAGCTCCTCACATACCTCTTGGTTGTTTATTGTGAGTTCCCCATCCTCTTTCTTCAGCCTTGACTGTTGTCTTCCTCCTGATGTGATTGTACATCAGTTTAGGGTCAGACTTGCCTTTCGATGCTATATCATTTTCGTACTGTCGCTGAACCTCCCTCAGTATCTGTGCACACTCGTTTCTAGCTCTACGACTAATCTCTTTATTTTCTTGGGTTCTTTGCCTTCTGTGTGTGTGTGTGTGTGTGTGTGTGTGTGTGTGTACTCACTAAGTTGTACTCGCCTAGTTGTGGTTGCAAGGGTCGATTCATAGCTCCTGGCCCCGCCTCTTCACAGGCCGCTACTGGGTCACTCTCCCTGCGCCATGAGCTTTATCATACCTCTTCTTAAAGCTCTGATCCAACATGAGGCCTGGTCACAGACCGGGCTGCAGCGGCATTGACCCCTGGAACTCTCTCCAGGTAAACTCCAGGTATGAATGGATCCTGCTTCCACTACATCACTTCCCAAACTATTCCACTTCCTGACCACTCTGTGACTGAAGAAATACATCCTAACATCCCTGTGCAACTTTCCTTTCTTCAGTCTCTTCACTGTCTGTTATCCCTTGGTCCAGTGGCCTGTCGCTTTTCCTTCTTAACTTTCCCTGTTAGGGCTTCTACGTATAGCTTAGCTCTCCATTTTTCTACACTCCCCTCGATTGTTCCTGATGTTATCCTCTCTTTTTCTCAGGCTCCACGATGGTCTGATAGGGCCTCTGCATACAGTTTCACTCCGTTCTCTACAGTCCCCTTCTTTGTGACTGAGATAGCAGTTTCTGATACCATGTCCATATTGCTTTTTAGTTCTTTAGGCTGTTTCAAAATTTTCAGTTCCTCTTCTAATCTCTGTATCTTAGCCTCTGCTGTTGTGACTTTCTTCTCCCACTTCCTGCTTTCTGCAGCTATCCTCTCCTCCATTTTCTTGATTTCTGCAGCTATCCTAACCTCCATTTTCATGCTAAGCTCCGCTAGCTTCCTTCCCCACTCATGTTCCCTTTTCATGAGCTCTGCTGCCCAATCTTCCTTCGCAGACTCATCCTCCAGTCCCCTAGTTTTTTTTAAGATGCCACAGAGTGAAAAACTATATATTTCTGTGTGGTTTTGTGGTGTGATTGTCTGAGTGTTTGTGTGGGGGTGGAGGGAGGGAGAGGAGAAACTGGAGATAGTGGGGAAATGAAAGAGAGGTGGGGAGGGGGAAAAAGGGGGGAATATGAGGAGAGAGTGAAGAAGGGAGAAGAGGTGGAGAGAGAATGGGAGAAAGGGAGAAGGAGGGTGAGAGGGGGTTCAGGGAAGGGAGTGGGGAGTGGTGGGGGAGGGGGTTCAGGGAAGGGAGTGGGGAGTGGTGGGGGAGGAGCAGGGGGAAAGAGTGTGTGTGGGCCTGTGTGTGTGTGTGTGTTAGTTTTGTGTGTGTATGTGTGTGTACTCACCTAATTGTGGTTGCAGGGGTCGAGACTCAGCTTCTGGCCCCAATAAATGTGTGTATGTACTCACCTAATTGTAGTTGCAGGGGTCGAGACTCAGCTCCTGGCCACGCCTCTTTGCTGTCTGCTACTGGGTCTCTGCTCTCCCTGCTCCATGAGCTTTATCATACCTTGTCTTAAAACTATGTATGGTTCCTGCCTCCACTATATCTTTCTCTAGACTAACATCCCTTTGACTCATCTGAGTCTTCAGCTTCCAGTTGTGTCCCCTTGTTTCTGTGTTCCCTCTCTGGAACATCCTGTCACTGTCTACCTTGTCAATTCCCCGCAGTATTTTGTATGTCGTTATCATGTCTCCTCTGACCCTTCTTTCCTCCAGTGTTGTTAGTCCTATTTCCCTCAACCTTTCTTCATAAGACAGACCCCTGAGTTGTGGAACTAACCTTGTCGCAAACCTTTGCACTTTCTCTAGTTTCTTTACGTGCTTGACCAGGTGTGGGTTCCAGACTGGTGCTGCATATTCTAGTATGGGCCTGACGTACACGGTATACAGTGTCTTGAACGATTCCTTGTTAAGGTAACGGAAAGCTAATCTCAGGTTTGCCAGTCGCCCATATGCTGCCGCAGTTATCTGGTTGATGTGTGCCTCCGGAGACGTGCTTGGCGATATACTCACTCCAAGGTCTTTCTCCTTTGTCGTGTGTGTGTATGTGTGTGTGTGTGTGTGTGTGTGTTAGGTTTGTGTGTGTGTATTAGTTTTGTGTGTGTGTGTATGTATGTGTGTACTCACCTAGTTGTGTTGCAGGGGTCGAGTCACAGCTCCTGGCCCTGCGTGTGTGTATGTATGTATGTGTGTGTATGTATGTGTGTGTGTATGTATGTGGGTGTGTATGTATGTGTGTGGGTTGTGTGAACAGTAGAGGTGAAATTGTGTTATGGTGTATGAGTGTGTATGTGGAGTTTGCAAGTGACACGTCGTCTGCAGTGCTTCTTTACCTGGCCTGACCTGACACACCTGATCTACCAGTTAATGTATTTCATGCTTCACCTATTTTCTCGCCATTTTCTACTAGAAATTACCAATTGCCACTTGTTACTGAGTACTTGATATCCTATTCCTTATCTTACTATGAGAGTTGACCGTTGACAAACAGCTTAGCGGTTAGGTAATTGGAACTTACACCCGACACCCCGAAAACCACACATAGGTGAGATGTATTTGCGATGCAACATTCCATGCCCAGCTTTTGTTGTGAGTGGGTGTGCTGGCAGAGCTATCTGGTGGCAGTCTGTGGAAATTATTTTTTCTCTATTATGGCTGACAGCTACTGGCGAAGGGTCAACATGGTCTGTGTTGACATGGTGCAGGGAGCTATATACCCTTCAAATGCCAAGGTTCTGCTTCCAGTGATTCTTCGTGACACCTACGGCATTTCCCATGTTGAGCTTTACGGCATATCGTTGAATGGAGTCTACCTGGAGTTTACCTGGATAGAATTCCAGGGGTCAACGCCCCGTGGCCCGGTCTGTGACCAGGCCTCATGTTGGACCAGAACCTGATCAACCAGGCTGTTACTGCTGGCCACACGCAGTCCAACGTACGAGCCACAGCCCGGCTGATCAGGTACCAACTTGAGGTGCCTGTCCAGTGCCTGCTTGAAGATAGCCAGGGGCTTGTTGGTAATCCCCCTGATGTATGCTGGGAGGCAGTTGAACAATCTTGGGCCCCTGACACTTATTGTGTTGTCCCTCAACGTGCTAGTGGCACCCCTGCTCTTCATTGGGGGATGTTACATTGTGTGCAAGTTTGGTACTAAGCCCTCGAGAATTTTCCATGTGTATATAATAATGTATCTCTCCCGCCTGCGTTCTAGGGAGTACAGATTTAGAAACTTCAAGCGTTCCCAGTAATATAGGTGGTTTATCACAGTTATGCGTGCCGTGAAGGTTCTCTGTACATTTTCAAGGTCAGCAATTTCACCTGCCTTGAAAGGTGCAGTTAGTGTGCAGCAATATTCCAGCCTAGATAGAACAAGCGATCTGTAAAGTGTCAACATGGGCTTTGCATCCCTGGTTTTGAAGGTTCTCATTAGAGAAACCTGCCATTTTTTGAGCAGATGCAATTGCTACATTGTTATGGTCCTTGAAGGTGAGATCCTCTGACATGATCACTCCCAGGTCTTTGACATTAGTTTTTCGCTCTATTGTGTGGTTGGAATTAGTTTTGTACTCCGATGAGATTTTAATTTCTTCACGTTTTCCGTATCTGAGTAATTGAAATTTCTCATCATTGAACTTCATATTGTTTTCTGCAGCCCATTTAAAGATTTGGTTTATGTCTGCTTGGAGTCTTGCAGTGTCTTCAACGGTGGACACTGTCATACAGATTCGGGTGTCATCTGCAAAGGAAGACACGGCACTGTGGCTTATATCCCTGTCTATGTCCGATATGAGGATGAGGAACAGGATGGGAGCGAGTACTGTGCCTTATGGAACAGAGCTTTTCACAGTAGCTGCCTCAAACTTTACTCTGTTGACTACTACTCTTTGTGTTCTACTTGTTAGAAAATTATAGATCCATCTACCAACTTTTCCTGTTATTCCTTTATCACGCATTTTGTGTGCTATTACACCATGGTCACACTTGTCAAAGGCTTTTGCAAAGTCTGTGTATATAACATCTGCATTCTGTTTGTCTTCTAGAGCATCTAGAACCTGGTCTTAGTGGTCCAGTAGTTGGGACAGACAGGAGCGACCTGCTCTAAACCCGTTCTGCCCTGGGTTGTGTAATTGATGAGTATCTAAATGAGTGGCGATCTTGCTTCTTAGAACCCTTTCAAAGATTTTTATGATATGGGACGTTAGCACTATTGGTCTGTAGTTCTTTGCTATTTATTGCTTTACTGCCCCCTATGTGGAGTGGGGCTATGTCTGTTGTTTTTAGTAGCTGCGGGACGATCCCAGAGTCCATGCTCCCTCTCCATAGGATGTTAAAAGCACGTGATAGGGGCTTCTTGCAGTTCTTGATGAACACGGAGTTCCATGAGTCTGGGCCTGGAGCGGAGTGCATGGGCATGTCATTTATTAATAATATTAGTAGAATTACCGACAATATGTTAAGTAAAAGGACACAAATGCAACTAATGTGACATTTTATTGTGGCAACGTTTCGCTCTCCAGGAGCTTTCTCAAGCCGTTACAAGCGTTACATGGACACAGTGGGCTATTATATACTCTCAAAGTGAGGTGAAATACTAGTGGTGGTCGAGGTAGTAGTGATAAGTAGTAGTAGTAGTAATACAATAAGGTAGAACAATCAATATGCACATGAGTAAAAGGTGATAAAACAAATACTTGGGTAGTATAACAATAGGTAGACAAATATTTTATGCTGGAGGCTGAAATATAGAAGGCCTGTAGGAGTGTTCCACATCTACGATGTGCTTGTGTTGAATTAGCAGGAGAGACTATGTGATGGTATGGTTAACTGTTTTCAGGAGGATTCTTGCTAAGACTTCAGAGATGGTGAAGCTGCCTTTGTTTTGTTTAATTGTGTTAGAAACAGAGATAAGTGCTGATTCAAGGCATTTGCGTCTACGGAAATTAGTTTCTTTGATTACTAGTCGGGCGTCTTTGAATTTCATGAGATGATTGTTGGAATTTCGGTGTTGTACGCAGGCGTTGTTCAGGTTATCGTTTCTGCATGCATTAATGTGTTCATTGATGCGTGTTTCGAGGTTTCTTGCTGTTTCTCCTACATAAATTCTGTCGCAGCCTCCACAGGGTATAGTGTAGACCCCTGCGTTGACTGGTTCATGGTGCTTGGATTTAGTCCTGGTTAGATCCTTAATAGAAGTACTGGAAGCAATGGCGACTCT
>WNWK01056258.1:0-11055 GCA_009830355.1 Cherax destructor
AGTCACTGGACTCCAGATTACCTGTCAAAGAAGTCCAGTCAATTTGACTAAAGTTAAAATCCCCTACTATCACTACGTTATTGTGTCTAGAAGCCCTAACAATTTCGTCCCAAAGAAGACTCCTCTATCGTGTTCCAAGCCTGGAGGTCGGTATATTACACCTAGAATCAGTTTTCTTGACCCTCTAGAAACTCTACCCAAACAGATTCTGTTAATGGTCCATCTATTTTTATGCCTGTTTTTATGCAGCAATTTATATTTTCTCGTACATATAATGCAACTCCACCCCCTTTCCCATTATATCTATCTACATGGAACAACTTAAACCCCTGAATATGACACTCTGCAATCATATCCCGACTCTTTATATTATACCACGTTTCAGTTATTGCAATGACATCAAAGTTCCCAGCACATGCTAGCAAACGTAATTCGTTAATTTTATTTCTGGCGCTTCGACAGTTAGTATAAAATACTTTGATATGTGTCTTCTTGTGAACCTTTTTCAGCTTTTGTTTTACACAATTTCTGTTACTATCATTACCCTGTGTTACTCGATTACTGTTATTGTTAAGATTTATGATATCAAAGCTTGAATCAATATTCTGGCTCTCATTATTTACCATTCCTAAACCCATACCTCTAACTAATCCTAGTTTAAAGCCCTAACAACATCCTCAACTGAGCTAGCGAGAAATCCTACACCTTCCCTGGATAAGTGAACCCCATCCCTGGCATACATGTCATTTCGGCCATAGAAGTGGTCCCAGTTGTCAATGAATGGGACTGCATTATCCTTACAGTGTTTGTCCAGCCAGCAATTTATACCAATTGCTCTGGACAGCCATTCATTTCCAACACCCCTTCTTGGCAAAATGCCACATATAACAAGGCTCCCTCTCTTCTTCCTAATGATGTCTATTGCTGCCTTATACCTACTAACTAAATCCTCACTTCTACGCTTGGCTACATCATTGCCTCCAGCACTGAGGCAGATAATAGGATTTATCCCATTACCATGCATGATGTTGTCAAGCCTGCTAACAATGTCTTCCATCCCAGCCCCAGGAAAGCAAACCCTCTGTCTCCTACTCCTATCTTTCAAGCAGAAGGCCCTATCCATATATCTAACTTGGCTATCCCCAACAACAACAATGTTTTTACCTTCCTTGGTCCCGTTCGTCGTGACGTTCCCAGTAGTCGACTCACATTCGTCTGGTAGCACAGAAAAGGAGTTCGAAGTTTCCACAGCAGTCTCTTTCTTCTTCGTCGTTACTACCTCTCCATTCGTCTTCTTGATCTTCAACTTCGTCCCATGCTGTCCGATCACTGACCAGGTTCCCTTCTTGACCTGAGGACTCACAACAGGAGGACTACTACGAATCCTCTTGTTTTCCTCCGTCAATCGCCGTATCTCAAGCTTCGCTACCCTCAATTCCTCCTTAAGCTGCTGGTAAAGTTGCTCAATAGGGGGCATCCTGGTTCAGTCCACAGGGAGTACACTAGACACGTCTTCACTGCTTATGTGTTTATTTTTCCATTGTGTCGGTATTTTATACCATTTATTTCCAGATGTTATATACACAGATTTTGCAAAAGCCTTTGACAAGAGTGACCATGGTGTAATAGCACACAAAATGCGTGATAAAGGAATAACAGGAAAAGTTGGTAGATGGATCTATAATTTCCTAACAAGTAGAACACAAAGAGTAGTAGTCAACAGAGTAAAGTATGAGGCAGCTACTGTGAAAAGCTCTGTTCCACAAGCCACAGTACTTGCTCCCATCCTGTTCCTCATCCTCATCTCGAACATAGACAGGGATATAAGCCACAGGGCTGTGTCTTCCTTTGCAGATGACACCCGAATCTGTATGACAGTGTCCACTGTTGAAGACACTGCAAGACTCCAAGCAGACATAAACCAAATCTTTAAATGGGCTGCAGAAAACAATATGAAGTTCAATGATGAGAAATTTCAATTACTCAGATACGGAAAAAGTGAAGAAATTAAAATCTCATCGGAGTACAAAACTAACTCAAACCACACAATAGAGCGAAAAACTAATGTCAAAGACCTGGGAGTGATCATGTCAGAAGATCTCACCTTCAAAGACCATAACACCGTAGCAATTGCATCTGCTAAAAAATTGACAGGATGGATAATGAGAACCTTCAAAATCAGGAATGCCAAGCCCATGTTGACACTTTACAGATCGCTTGTTCTATCTAGGCTGGAATATTGCTGCACACTAACTGCACCTTTCAAGGCGGGTGAAATTGCTGACCTTGAAAATGTGCAGAGAACCTTCACCGCACGCATAAGTGCGATAAACCACCTCAATTACTGGGAACGCTTGAAGTTCCTAAACCTGTACTCTCTAGAATGCAGGCGGGAGAGATACATTATTATATACACATGGAAAATTCTCGAGGGATTAGTACCAAACTTGCACACGAAAATCACTCCCTACGAAAGCAAAAGACTCGGCAGGCGATGTAACATCCCCTCAATGAAGAGCAGGGGTGCCACTAGCACGTTGAGGGACAACACAATAAGTGTCAGGGGCCCAAGATTGTTTAACTGCCTCCCAGCATACATCAGGGGGATTACCAACAAACCCCTGGCTGTCTTCAAGCAGGCACTGGACAGGCACCTAAAGTCGGTACCTGACCAGCCAGGCTGTGGTTCGTACGTTGGACTGCGTGCGGCCAGCAGTAACAGCCTGGTTGATCAGGCTCTGGTCCAACAGGAGGCCTGGTCACAGACCGGGCTGCGGGGGCGTTGACCCCTGGAATTCTCTCCAGGTAAACTCCAGGTAAGAGAGTAAGTGTAATTGGTTTTACGAAGGTAGTGTAGACAACCCAGAGAAAACGATCAAGTTTCTCCATAATGAGAATAACTACGTATTTGTGCCTAATGATTCAACATTTATAGACAAACTTCTCGCTAAGGACTATGCCAACATCAAACTCCGAGTTGCCCCACCTAGGGCACCTAAAGTGCTCATTGTCATATACAACGTCAACAAGCACTTGAATCCTAAATATCTGGTGTCAGAGCAAGTTGCAAGCCCTCGTCGACTTCCCAACGATCTGATATTAGCTGAGTGGACTGGCCAGGGGACTTTGCCACGCTATATTCACTCCCGTGCTGCCCTCAACAGGCTCTATAACATTGCATTGTACAGACCTCCTCAACGTCGATGTTATAAGTGTCAACGTTGTGGCCACATTGCCAGGAAATGCCCAGCTAAGTCACACTGGTGTGCAGTGTGTGCCAATGCTCATTCTTCTGTAAGGTGTTATGATATGATCAAACAGCAACAGACTGTTGCTAAACGATATATCAATTGTAAGACTTTAGGAGTCACAGCAGCTCATGCTGACTGCAGTGTGAGGGCTACCCACATCGCAGCCAACCGCACCTCACCTTGCACCCCTCATTATGACCCCCCAGGCCAACCAGATACCTGGAGTCTGAATACTGGCTCATGCCTGCCCTCAGACAATGGGGTTGAGCACTTCCCCTGGGAAGCATATCAACAGAGCTCCATCACGTCTGCTGTCAATACCAGTCTAGCTGAGTCAGCTGACAGTCAGCCACAGAGCTCATCTGACCGGGGTTTCACGTCTCCAGATGTTCCTAGTCTTGCTCGTGTGTGCTGGTTCTACCCTAGCGGCGGCATAGCGAGACTTGTTTTCAAACAAGATGACTGCCACCTATAGACGACGAGTCAATACTGTATGTATTGAGCTACTGCAGGGAACGATTCTACCGGCGAATGCTGATGTACTATTGACAGCCATTCTTCGTGACACTTATGGCTTATCTTACGAGGACCTTTATGGAGTGTCCATGAATGGAATACGATGTGTCTTCGTGAAATTTGCAAGCACTGAGGTGTATCGACGTGTGGTGGATGTTTACCAGGACAGGAAGATGGTGGTCAACATGGGAGTCGAGGTTTGTCTATGGGACGTTTCGACAGTATACAAGTGGGTAAAACTTCATAATATCCCATTTGAGGTGTGCCCTGAAGATATAAGAGACGTAATGAAAGCATATGGTGTCATTCATGCTATAAATATAGGAAGATGGGCGCAGGGGCCATACGCTGGTTTGTTGGAAGGGTCATTCTCAGTAAAAATGAGTTTGAGGAAACCCATACCGTCTTATGTGCTAATGGAATGTTTTCGCACACAGATTTATGCTCATTACCAGGGGCAAGTGAAAACTTGCAGATTGTGTGGACAACCTGGACATTATGCAGCCGATTGTGTGAGACATAAGGAAGTAGTGAGGAACAATGATGAGACAGCGAAGAGACCGGAAGATATTGAGCATGGGACGGAAGGAGCTGTTGAGGAACCGGCAGGTGTGCAGGATGTTGGCTTGGAAGTCTCCCAATGGAGTGAGGAGGTGGACAAAGCGGAAGAGAGGGTTGACAGTGAGTTGACGGGTGGTGAAGACGTGGCTAAGGACATGGAACATGAGAGTGGGGTAAGTGAGAGTATTGATGAAGCAATACTGAGAGACTTGGGTGAGATTATTGGTGGTAAGGATTTAGATTTGGTGCAGAGTAACATTGGAGACAGGGAGCACCTGCCTATTGCCAAGACATCGAGTGGGGGAGAAGTGGCGACGGAGGTGAGGGTTGAAGTGGAGATACATCAACAGTGTGAGGAAGAGGGAGTAGAGATGGATAAGAGTGAATCTAGGAAGAGATCGGGGGAACAGGCTGAAAATGACATCATTACACCGGGACAGCGCCCGGGGAAAAAGGCGTGGACAGAAGTGGTGAAGGGTAAAGGGGAGGGGGTGAGGGAGAGGAGTAGTACTGGAGTGTCAGCAACAGCAGTTGGAAAGAAAAAGGTTTGTTTACAGGCTGTAAGGAATTGTAAAGGTGAAGGTACACTGCCGCAACGGAAGGGGAAACCTATGTCTCTACTTTCAAGTGTATTAGCATGAATATGAATGGCCTTCGTCAGGAGGTTAAAAGGAAATGGGTCGAGGTTACGCTAAGTAGGCTTCATGTAGACGTTGTGTTTTTTCAGGAACACAATTTTAGGAGTGGGGAGGAGTTGGCTTTAAAGGGTTAAAGGTTATTTGTGGGTAGGACAAATTTATTAAAAGGGGGAGTGGGTGTGGGTGTGAGGGAGGGGTGTCCCTTTGCTTTAGGCTCATGGGAGGTGGGGGGCAGGGAAGGGTTGTTAGGGTGGATGGTAGGTGGGGTGTAGTGAAAGTTTGTTTCCTAGGGGTTTATATGCCAGCGGTGCACAGTTTAAAAGTAAAGGAGGATTTTGTGAGGTCCGAATTGATATACACCTAACGGGGATTACCTCAAGTAACTGTAATTGGGGGAGACTGGAATAGTGTCATACGAGTAAAGGATGTGGAGCCGAGGGGTTCAACGCAAGTTTTAAAAATATTGAGGGAGGTATTTAATGCGGTGGGTGTGGTGGACATGGTAGGTGGGAATGAATTAGTGGAATATACTTACAGTAGGGGTGCACATGCAGCGAGGTTGGATAGAATATATGTTATGAAAGTGGTGGTGGTGGAGAAGGTGGAGTGTGTTGATGTGGGTTTCTCTGATCATAAAGGTGTGGTAGCACAACTGGGATGGGAGGGTGCGATGCGGGTATATGGGAGTTATTGGAAGTTAAATGTTAGTTTGCTGAGTAGGTTAGGAGGGGAGATGAATTTTGAGGGTTGGTGGAGTGGGGTGTGGGGAGGGGGCAGGGGTATTATGGGGGTTGCGAGGTGGTGGAATGATAGGGGGAAACCAGCGATTAAGGATTTTTTTACGGGACTGGGCAGGGAAGATGCACGATTTAGGTTTGGGTATCAAAGGTATTTGGAGGGTTTGTTGCAGGGTCTAGGGGGAGTGGGAGGGGGCTGGTAGGGGTGAGGAAAGGGAAGGGGTGAGGGAAGCATTGCAGGAGTTACAGAATGAGAGGTTTAGGCGCTGAGGTTGAGAAGTGGTATGGAAGAGGTATTGTGGGGAGATAAAGTGTCGGCGGTTGTGCTGAGAAGGTTTAGGAAACGAAGGTAGGTAATGACGATTGGTGCGATTGAGGTAGATGAGGGTATGGGGGGGGTATGATGTTGGGAATATGTTACAAACAACAGAAGCAATGGGAGGGTATGGGGAAGTG
Source organism: Cherax destructor (assembly GCA_009830355.1). NCBI lineage: Eukaryota > Metazoa > Arthropoda > Malacostraca > Decapoda > Parastacidae > Cherax > Cherax destructor. Next base: position 6,160 of record WNWK01056258.1, read on the forward strand.
TGGTTTGGGAAAAAATATAAGGAACAGGAGGAATTGAAAGAGGGGTTTTTTAGTTTTGTTTGATATCTTTATTATGCACCCCATACCCATCCTGTGGGCAGTAGTCAAAAGATTACAGAGGTACATAATGGGTCCAGGGACTGGACCCTAAGGTTTTGATAGCTGAGCAAGTTGGTGCCACTAGCACGTTGAGGGACAACACAATAAGTGTGAGGGGCCCAAGATTGTTCAACTGCCTCCCAGCATACATCAGGGGGATTACCAACAAGCCCCTGGCTGTCTTCAAGCAGGCACTGGACAGGCACCTCAAGTCGGTACCGGATCAGCCAGGCTGTGGTTCGTACGTTGGACTGCGTGCGGCCAGCAGTAACAGCCTGGTTGATCAGGCTCTGGTCCAACATGAGGCTTGGTCACAGACCGGGCCGCGGGGGCGTTGACCCCTGGAATTCTCTCCAGGTAGACTCCAGGTAGATAGACATGTGGCTCCTCCTGCATGATAGAATGATGATAGATGGACTGACTGGTGTCAATCTCCCTGAGTGGGACATATTATTGAGAGAGTGACAGAGGAGGAAAGGGAAGAGTTAGAGGGAATTATAACAAAGGAGGAAGTGTGGGAGGCAGTTAAAGGCCTCAGGATGGGAAAAACGCCTGGGATAGATGGGTTACCTTGGGAGTTATATGTTCAGTTTTGGGATGTGTTGAGAGAGGTGTTGGTGAAAGTGTTTAATGATATGAAGGGAGGAGGGGTAATGGAGGAAATGGTAAGGACGGGGGTGGGGGTATTGGTGCCAAAGAGGGAGGGTGCGAGAAGTTTTCATGATTATAGAGTAATAATGTTGATGAGTACAGATTATAAGATTTATGCAAAGATTTTAGCAAACACGTTGAGGAGGAGAATTGGGATCTGGTTACACGGGGGACAATATGGTATACCGGGTAGGAGTATGAGACATGGGCACAGAAGGATTAAGGGTTTTATTGAGGAATGTACTGAGGGAGGGGTGTTAGGTCTGGATTGGGCTACGGCTTATGATAGGGTTAATAGGAAGGTATTATTTGATGTCATGATGCTCATGGGTTTTGGGGGTGAGGTGGTAGGTTGGGTAAAGCAATTGTATGAGAATGCGGTAATGAGGATGCAGATAAATGGACGGTTAGGATGGGAAGTTAGGATGGAAAAGGGTATACGTCAGGGTTGTCCGTTGTCTCAATTATTATTTGCTATTTTACAGGACCCGTTTTATAGGTTAGTAGAGAAGGGGGAAGGGGCACAGGGAAAAGGGACGCATGTAGGGGCAGAGGTCATAGGTTATGTTGATGACACAAATCTGTTAGTTACATCTGTAGAAAGTCTGAGGTGGGTAGGTGAGATAGTGGTGAGGTTTAGTAAGTTAACAGGTATGGAAGTGAATAAACGTAAGTCCTTGTTGCTAGAGGTGGGAGGGTGGGTGGGGGGAACGTTGGGGGAGAGAGAGGGTTGGTCATGTGTTCGTGTTTTGAAGGTTTGTGGTATAATTTTTAGTAATGATTTAGGGAGGGCCAGGAGGAGAATTCAAAGGGGTAGTGGATAGGGCTTTAGGCAGGATGCGGGGTTGGGGTTCCAAGGAAATTACTTTATTGCAAAGGGTGGTAGTGATTAATGTACTGATTTATAGTAAACTTTGGTTCAGAGTGGGAGTGTTCTCTCTAGTTGAAGAAGACGTGCGTAGACTGGAAAAAGGTGTTTTGAGTTTTATATGGGGAGGGTAGGCATTGGTTAAGTAGGGGGGTGGTAGAAACAGAGTGAAGTGGGAGGTTTGGGTTTGGTTCCTTTGAGAAGGCGCCTGAGAAGTGTTTTCTGAAGCAAGAGTTTTTGCTGATGGGAGGTAGGGGGTAGGAAAATAGGGGGTAATGAGGGAAGTGAGGAAATGGTGGAGGGTAAAGAGCTAGTTGAGTGCGAGAAAGTCATTAGGTTTCTGTTAGTGGTACGTGAACCTGCTAAGGTTAAGTTACGTAGGTTGGATAGGATTAGTAGTAATGAGGTGGTGTTGCAAGGGGAGGCATTGTTTCCCTTATATGGGTGGAAAAGTATTTGGGGTTGGTTGAACAAAGTCAAGGTGGCTCCGAGAGTTAGGGAATTAGGTTATAGGTTTTTGCATGGCATATTGGCTACGAGCGGGCAACTGTTTATTATGGGGTTTGCAAGAGATGGGGTTTGTTCGAAGTGTGGGGAATATGAGACGGCTTTTCATGCAGTGTATTTTTGTAGAAGCTTGGAGTTGGTAACAATATGGTTGCACAGGGTATTGGGATGGATAGGGGAGGGGAAAGTATTGGTGTTACGTGCTCTGAGTTTAGAGCTGAGTGAATTACCGGAAGGCGTACGTAGGGCATACATTATGTTACATACATACATTATGTTAGACTATTTATATAATATATGGTACATGAGAGAGGTGGAAGGGGTAGTGATGGTCAAGGTTCTAGCTGCGGTATTTGTTAAAACGAAATATAGGAATGAAGTAATTTACAGTAGAAGTTGGAGACAGAGTTTCCCGGAGGTTTACAGAGATATGACGGTGGGTGGGTTACATAGGTTGGGGGATGGGTAGGGGGAGTGGTAGTTTTCGAGGAAAGTTAGGGGGAGGTCTTAGTGGGGTAGAGGTTGTGTGGATGGAGGTGGGTTAATGTGGGGGGGGTAGTGATAGTGGTTGGGTTTTGAGTGTGGGGTTTTAAGGGGTATGGGGCATAGGTTACCTGAGGTTGTAGCAGTGTTTCCTTTGGTTTGATGGTGGTTATTGATGTTTAACAGCCTTTGTCTAACTTAGGTTATTTTTGTAATCTTTGGTTTGTTGTTCTAACTTGACCTATAGGTCAAGTTAGAATTGAGGTTTTCAACGTCATGGTTGTGTGACGATGTAAGTTGTATGGTTTAGTGAAACAAGGTTTTTGTCATGTCGACAATGCTTTGGTAGGGATAATGTAATGGTAAATAGCAACAGTTGTGGTTTCTTTTTGTATGTTTCTAGGCAAGACCATTATAGGTGGCATGGTTGTTCATGTCTACCTGGAGTCTACCTGGAGAGAATTCCAGGGGTCAACGCCCCTGCAGCCCGGTCTGTGACCAGGCCTCTTGTTGGACCAGAGCCTGATCAACCAGGCTGTTACTGCTGGCCGCACGCAGTCCAACGTACGAACCACAGCCCGGCTGATCAGGTACCGACTTGAGGTGCCTGTCCAGTGCCTGCTTGAAGACAGCCAGAGGATTGTTGGTAATCCCCCTGATGTATGCTGGGAGGCAGTTGAACAATCTTGGGCTCCTCACACTTATTGTGTTGTCCCTCAACGTGCTAGTGGCACCCCTGCTCTTCATTGGGGGGATGTTACATCGCCTGCCGAGTCTTTTGCTTTCGTACGGAGTGATTTTTGTGTGCAAGTTTGGTACTAAGCCCTCGAGAATTTTCCATGTGTATATAATAATGTATCTCTCCCACCTGCGTTCTAGAGAGTACAGGTTTAGGAACTTCAAGCGTTCCCAGTAGTTGAGGTGGTTTATCGCACTTATGCGTGCGGTGAAGGTTCTCTGCACATTTACAAGGTCAGCAATTTCACCCGCCTTGAAAGGTGCAGTTAGTGTGCAGCAATATTCCAGCCTAGATAAAACAAGCTATCTGTAAAGTGTCAACATGGGCTTGGCATCCCTGGTTTTGAAGGTTCTCATTATCCATCCTGTCATTTTTCGAGCAGATGCAATTGCTACATTGTTATGGTCCTTGAAGGTGAGATCCTCTGACATGATCACTCCCAGGTCTTTGACATTAGTTTTTCGCTCTATTGTGTGGTTGGAATTAGTTTTGTACTCCGATGAAATTTTAATTTCTTCACGTTTTCCGTATCTGAGTAATTGAAATTTCTCATCATTGAACTTCATATTGTTTTCTGCAGCCCATTTAAAGATTTGGTTTATGTCTGCTTGGAGTCTTGCAGTGTCTTCAATGGTGGACACTGTCATACAGATTCGGGTGTCATCTGCAAAGGAAGACACAGCACTGTGGCTTATATCCCTGTCAATGTCTGATATGAGGATGAAGAATAGGATGGGAGCAAGTACTGTGCCTTGTGGAACAGAGCTTTTCACAGTAGCTGCCTCAGACTTTACTCTGTTGACTACTACTCTTTGTGTTCTATGTGTTAGGAAATTTTAGATCCATCTACCAACTTTTCCTGTTATTCCTTTATCACGCATTTTGTGTGCTATTACACCATGGTCACACTTGTCAAAGGCTTTTGCAAAATCTGTGTATATAACATCTGCATTCTGTTTATCTTCTAGAGCATCCAGGACCTTGTCGTAGTGGTCCAGTAGTTGGGACAGACAGGAGCGACCTGCTCTAAACCCATGCTGTCCTGGGTTGTGCAATTGATGGGTGTCAAGATGGGTGGCGATCTTGCTTCTTAGAACACTTTCAAAGATTTTTATGATATGGGACGTTAGCGCAATTGGTCTGTAGTTCTTTGCTATTGCTTTACTGCCCCCTTTGTGGAGCGGGGCTATGTCTGTTGTTTTTAGTAGCTGCGGGACGATCCCAGTGTCCATGCTCCCTCTCCATAGGATGTTAAAAGCATGTGATAGGGGCTTCTTGCAGTTCTTGATGAACACGGAGTTCCATGAGTCTGGGCCTGGAGCGGAGTGCATGGGCATGTCATTTATTGCCTTTTCGAAGTCATTTGGCGTCGTGATGTCAGAAAGGCATGCGTCTGTCAAGTTCTGTGGCACTCTCATAAAAAAATCATTTAGGTTTTCGATTTTCAGTCTGGTTAGTGGCTCGCTAAAGACTGAGTCATACTGGGATTTAAGTAACTCACTCATTTCCTTGCTGTCATCTGTGTAGGACCCATCCGGTTTAAGTAGGG
>WNWK01056259.1:0-11055 GCA_009830355.1 Cherax destructor
ACCCATGACTCGACCCTGACAGCACTTTTCCCCAATGCCATGAGCTGCCACTTTTTTAACAGTCCTGGTGCGGTACTTATAAAAACCCTTCATTATATATATATATATATATATATATATATATTTTTTAAAAAAAAAATTTTTTTTGTTAATTTTAAACTTCATTTTTCCCTTCATTACCATTAAAAAATCCCTAACCCCGGGGAAAATTTTAGGGGAAAAATTTAATTTAAGTGAATATATATAGGTATATATTCCTTCATGTGGATGTGCACTGTTCCTCTGAGTACACACAAAGACAATACACAAAATGGTTTTGGTTGGTCATTTAACTGGACATACTACCTACCACCACATAACGGTCATTAAAGCTGTATGTCATTTTTTTCTCCCAGAGATATATTTAAACTATTAGTGTATATACCTGACATAAAAAGTGTCCAAACCTAGTAGCCAGATCACATCCATTAAGGAAGGAGCAGGCATCAGACCTATTGCCAGTAGTTGCTATAACCATCCACACCCAGGGACACCCAATTTTTTTTAAACTACACAAGTCCCAGCCCCTAAGGATCGGGAGTTTTTCCACTCACCCAAAACCTCTATTACCAAACCATTTTTTTTCCCTATTCTTCCTGAATCTGAACTTTTCCAACTTAAAACCATTGCTGTGAGTCCTGTCTTGCAAAATATTTTTATACACCTCAATCATATCCTCCCTAATTCTACGCCTTTCTAGAGAGTAGATTCGGGGCCCTCAGTCTATCCTCATAGGGAATATTTCTGATACATTGGATCAACTTTGTCATCCTCCTTTGTACGTTTTCCAGTGCATTTATATCCATTCTGTAATACGGAAACCCAGAACTGTGCAGCCAGGGCAGGATTTAGATCTTGGGGGCCGGGGCACTTTAGGTTGGGGCCCTCAACATGGAAATTAAATTTAATTACAATTAAGAAATTAACTAAAATGACTGATAAACAGCAGTTTTTAAAAAAAAAAATATGTTAGGTTTCGAAGAAGACGTCTGATTTTATTTTTCTAAATTTATTGACTTTAAGAATAACTTTGACTATAATTTTCAGTTTGTAATATATTCCATCTACACTATAAAAAAATTTCGATGTGTATTTGGTGTTACGCTTTCGTATCTATATATTTTTTTTATTTTTATTAACACATCGCCGATTCCCACCAAGGCAGGGTGGCCCAAAAAAGAAAAACTTTCATCATTTCACTCATCACTGTCTTGCCAGAGGGGTGCTTTCCCTACAGTTATAAAACTGCAACATTAACCCCCCTCTTTCAGAGTGCAGACACTGTACTTCCCATCTCCAGGACTCAAGTCCGGCCTGCCGGTTTCCGGGAATTCCTTCAAAAATTTTACTTTGCTCACACTCCAACAGCACGTCAATATTTGTCTCCATTCACTCCTATCAAATACGCATACCATGCTGGAAACCCAAGCCCCTCGCACACAAAACCTCTTTTCCCCCTCCCACCAACCTTTCTAGGCCAAACCCCTACCCCGCCTTTCCCTCCACAAAGTTTTATACCCCCGAGGTCATTCTGTTTCGTTCCATTCTTTTACATGTCCGAACCACTCAACAACCCCTTCTCAGCCCTCCGGATAACAGTTTTGGTAATCCGCACCTCCTCCTAATTTCCAAACTCGAATTTTCTGCATTATATTCACACACATTGACCTCAGACATGACATCTCCACTGCCTCCAGCCTTTCCTCGTTGCAACATTCATCACCCATGCTTCACACCCATATAAGAGTGTTGGTATAACTATCTCTCTACATTCCCTCTTAACTTCCATGGACAAAGTTCTGTTTCCACAGACTCAAGTGATCCACTCACCCTTTTCCCCTCATCATTTCTATGATTCACCTCATCCTTTATAGACCCATCTGCTGACATGTCCACTCCCAAATATCTGAATACATTCACCTTCTCCATACTCTCTCCTCCAATCTGATATCCAATCTTTCATCACCCAATTTTTTTGTCATCCTCATCACCTTACTCTTTCCTATATTCACTTTCAATTTTCTTCTTTTACATACCTTACCAAATTCATCCACCAACCTCTGCAACTTCTCTTCAGAATCTCCCAAAAGCACAGTGTCATCAGCAAAGCAACTGTGACAACTCCCACTTTATTTGAATCTTTGTCTTTTAACCCCCCCCCTCTTCAAGCCCTCGCATTCACTTCTCTTACAACCCCATCTATAAATATATTGAACAACCACGGTGACATCACACATCCCTGTCTAAGGCCTACTTTTACCGAGAATAATCTCCCTCTCTCCTACACCTCTAACCTGAGCCTCACTATCCTCATAAAGCTCTTCACTGCTTTCAGTAACCTACCTCCTATTCCATACACCTGCAACATCTGCCACATTGCCCCCTATCCACCCTATCATACGCCTTTCCAATCCATAAATGCCACAAAAACCTCTTACCCTTACCCAAATACTGTTCACCTATATGTTTCTGCAAACACTTGGTCTACACATCCTACCTTTCCTAAAGCCACCTTGTTCATCTGCTATTCTGCTCTCCGTTTTACTCTTAATTCTTTCAATAATAACTCTACCATACACTTTACATGGTATCTCAACAGACTTATTCCCCTATAATTTTTTCACTCTCTTTTGTCCCTTTGCCTTTATACAAAGGAACAATACACGCTCTCTGCCAGTCCCCGGTACCTTACCTCTTCCATACATTTATTAAATAATAGCACCAACCACTCCAAAACTATATCTCCGCCTGCTTTTTAACATTTCTACCTTTCCCATCAATCCCAATCCGAATCAGCTCTGCCGCTGGACTGGTTCTCCCGGACAGACGCATGACTACGAGCAAGATTTCCTGGGAAATTTAAAGGGAATTCCACAACAACTCCCTCTAGTTTCAACTTTTGTGCGTTAGAGGGTGTTTGAAGATCTCATCTACCTTTGGATACCTACAGTGTTATTTCAACCTAGTGGTCCCAGGAGATTACCATCTACTCGGAGACAACCACCTTCTCGGAGATAACCATCATCTATTCTCCCCTCTCCGGTTATTACCTCCCGTTCACCAACAGACCTGAACCACAACGGATATATTTCTTTTTATTTATATTTAAATTTTTTTATTAAAAATCCAGAAAAAAACATCTTATTATAAATATCCTTCGGTTTACTATTATTTTTTAAATTTTTTCCATCAATTTTTTGTTCAGGAAGTCGTTCCCCTGACACTGCCTCACGAATTTCCCCCCACACTCACAACTGGCTCTTCCACACTCCTACAAGATGTTATTCCTCCTTGCCTATACACGAAAAATCACAGCTTCCTGTCTTCATCAACATTTAACAACTCCTCAAAATTTTCCCTCCATCTTCCGATACCTCTAACTCTCCATTTAATAACTCCTCTTTATTTTTAACTGTCAAATCCATTTGTTCCCTAGGCTTCCTCAACTTATTAATCTACTCCAAAATTTTTTTTCTTATTTTCAACAAAATTTGTTGATAACATCTCACCCATTCTCTCATTTGTCTCTTTTTACATTGTTGACCACTCTCTTAACCTCTCTTTTTTCTTCATATACTCTTCCCCCCTTGCATCACTTCTTTTTTAAAACCTCTCATATGCTAACTTTTTCTCCCTTACTTTTTACATCATCATTCCACCAATCGCTCTTCTTCCCCCCCACCCACTTTCCTGTAACCACAAACTTCGCTGAACACTCTAACACTACATTCTTTAACCTACTCCATACATCTTCGACCCCATTCCCCACACCTCCCCAGCCCATCTATCCCCCAATAGTTGTTTATATCTTACCCTAACTGCCTCCTTTTAGTTTAAAAACCCTTTTCACCTCTCTCTTACTTACTGCTTCTATTTTCCTTGTATCCCATCTCCTTTTACTCCCACTTTAGCTCAACTAAAAAGTGATCTGATATATCTGTGGCCCTCTATAAACATGTACATCCGGGAAGTCTACTCAACAGTCTTTTATCTACCAATACATAGCCCAACAAACTACTGTCATTCCCTACATCATATCTTGTATACTTATTTATCCTTTTTTTCTTAAAATATGTATTACCTATAACTAAACCCCTTTCTATACAAAGTTCAATCAAAGGGCTCCCATTTTCTTTTTCACCTGGCACCCCAAACTATTTTTTTATATAAAAATTGCTAATAGGCCGCCGACCGACCGACCCACCAACTAGACATTTCAGTTAAAATAATGTAATTTTTAAAAAGGAAGAAATCAAAACCATTTAACTTCACCTGTTTATTTTTTAGTTAAATTTACGATGGATCTTAAAGAAACTTCAAATATTAATTCTCTTAGGGACGTACACCTCCAGGACACTTTAGTAATACCATACAACCCCATTGTAATTATAATATCTAGCCTGTGTTTATTCATATCTTTGGCGTAGAAATTCTTGGAAAAAATGCAGAAAAATAGGGGTATTCCATTAACAGGGATAAAATGTATCAGAGATACTTATACAGGTGAAAAAAATTGTACAGATTAAAAAAATTTATGTCGGTGAAATTTTTTTTAATAATAATTTTATAGAATGTATAAAATATAAAGTATGAATAAAAAATATGATGCCTGCTAAGATAACAAGTTTAAAAATGGAATTTATCTATAAAATTTAACCACAAATAGTTTAGTTTAATTATCAAATTATAAAAATATTGTTGTAATTTGATCATACAATTTCTAAAAACATTCTCTAAAATAGTTTAGTATGATTTATTGAATAAATCAGCTGACTTTCATATGAATAAATTACTGGTTTTCAGATAAGTTTAAATTGTGGTGCTGTTATTAAATTGTGGACTACACTGCAAAATTTTTTTTTTTTTTACATACTGTTGTATAAGATGTTATTAAATTCACACTAAATAAAATAAACATATAAATACATAAATATTTACACTTTCCCAACATATTTACCCTGACACATAAATACATACATAAATACACTTTTGAAGTCCTTAGACTGGGATAAGTAAATTTCTTGCATAATCTTTCCAGTCTGCAGCAAATCATCAAATTTACAAATCAAACATTACATAAGTAAGTGGAATTAGCAAACCATACATCAGATTTATGCATCACATGATCACACTGCAATATCTACGAGAAATCTTTCTACATTAGCATCTGCCATATCTTTAACTAACTCATCAAACTGTGTCTTCTTGAGGTCCAGCTCTCAACATCCAACAGACACAGAGCATTTAGTCTTTTACGGGTCTTTGTCGTTCTCAGATAATTCTTTATCAGTGCTATTTTGCTGAACGACCTTTCCTAACAACTAGTGACCATCATGCTCAAATATATTCTAAGGTCGACATTAACACCTGGAAAGGTATCAGCAAGACCTTCATCATGTAGTAAAACTGCTTGTTGGGGATGGAGTGAGACAGGACCTGGCTTGACAAAGGCTGCAACTGGGCAATTTCCTCAACACTCTACTGAAGTCTTGAGGGTAAACACTGATAAGTTTCTTAACTTCATTTTTATCTCGCATGTGCATAAGTTGACTATTACATTGAACCTGTCATACACTGCTTGGTATGGTACCTGTGTTGTAGGCAACACAACTGTTCATAAATGCTTGGTATGGTACCTGCCTTGTTGTGGCCACACACACTGTCATCACTGCTTGGTATGGTACCTGCTTGTTGTAGGCAACACACAACTGTCATACACTGCTTGGTATGGTACCTGCCTTGTTGTGGCATACAATTTATACACTGCTTGGTATGGTACCTGCGTTGTGTAAGGCAACATACAACTGTCATACCCGCTTGGTATGGTACCTGCGTTGTTGTGGCAAACAAACTGTCATACACTGCTTGGTATGCTACCTGCGTTGTTGTAAGGCAACACACAACTGTCATACACTGCTTGGTATGGTACCGGTTGTTGTAGGCAACATACAACTGTCATACACTGCTTGGTATGCTACCTGCGTTGTTGTAAGGCAACACACAACTGTCATACACTGTTTGGGATGGTACCTGCGTTGTTGTAAGGCAACATACAACTGTCATACACTGCTTGGTATGGTACCTGCGTTGTTGTAGGCAACACACAACTGTCATACACTGCTTGGTATGGTACCTGCGTTGTTGTGAGGGAACACACAACTGTCAACACTGCTTGGTATGCTACCTGCGTTGTTGTAAGGCACACACAACTGTCATACACTGCTTGGTATGGTACCTGCGTTGTTGTAAGGCAACATACAACTGTCATACACTGCTTGGTATGGTACCTGCGTTGTTTTAAGGCAACACACAACTGTCATACACTGCTTGGTATGCTGCCCTGCCTTGTTGTGGCAAGCAAAACACATTCCATACACTGCTTGGTATGCTGCCTGCCTTGTTGTAAGGCAACACACACTGTCATACACTGCTTGGGATGCCACCCTGCCTTGTTGTAAGGGAACACACACTGTCATACACTGCTTGGTATTACCTGCCTTGTTGTAAGGTAACACACACTGTCATACACTGCTTGGGTATGCCCTCCTTGTTGTAGGGGAACACACAAATGTCATACATGCTTGGTATGCTACCCTGCCTTGTTGTGGCACCACACTGTCATACACTGCCTGGTATGCTACCCTGCCTTGTTGTAAGGCAACACACTGTCATACAATGTTGGTATGCTGCCCTGCCTTGTTGTGGCAACACACACTGTCATACACTGCTTGGTATGCCACCCTGCCTTGTTGTAAGGCAACACACACTGTCATACACTGCTTGGTATGCTACCTGCCTTGTTGTAAGGTAACACCACTGTCATGCACTGCTTGGTATGCTACCCTGCCTTGTTGTAGGGCAACACACAAATGTCATACACTGCTTGGTATGCTACCCCGCCTTGTTGTGGGGAACACACACTGTCATACACTGTTGGTATGCTACCCTGCCTTGTTGAAGGCAACACACACTGTCATACACTGCTTGGTATGCTACCCTGCCTTGTGTGGGCAACACACACTGTCATACACTGCTTGGTATGCTACCCTGCCTTGTTGTAAGGCAACACACACTGTCATACACTGCTTGGTATGCTACCCTGTGTTGTTGTAAAGGCAACACACAACTCATCTAAAATGACATTGAAAGTTTACATCTGAATTTTTCTCTGGGAGACAAAACAACTTCCTCTGAGACTGATGTTGGGTTTGCATCATTCTTGTTTCTCTTTTCTTTGCTTGCTTATAGTTGATTTTTAGTCTGTGTTGCCACCGATGTTCTAGCATCCACTTCCCCTCTCTTCTACCTATCTCGAATTGATTTCGAAACCTTTCCGGAGAATCAATTTAAAACTACCACCTTTCAGGTCAACATCAACACCTTGAAAGCTTTGCTTGTACTGTTGAACAGTATAAGGATTATGTTCCAGATCTAGCCATCAGAGCAGTTTCAAGACAATCAATTTTGTCTCCCAATGCCCGAGCTTCATGTCTTGCTTCGGGGGTTTGCTCAAGTTACTTCAATATCTCTGAGAGCATTTTGAATGAGTTGTATCCAAGGACTTCAGTAGCATCAGCTCTGCTGACCAATCTGTACCTGAAAGAAACTTCACAGTTAGTGCTCTTTTCTTTCCTTCCAAAGACTTCATTAGATTTGCCCATCTGCGTGTTGACCGAGATACTATATAAGCTCTGTAAAGCCAAAATAACTAAAAGTTCCACAGCAAAACACAGCAGCCTGTCCTCAGATTCAGTGAGTGAGGCACAGGGAATATAAACAAGCTGAGTTCTTATTGTTAAGTCTGGTCTGCGTTCCCGTGTAGCAACCGGGCATATTACTCATTGTTATAGGACTGCCCTCTGCAGTCTTCAGAATTAATATCTTCTTTTTCTAGAAATTCTAGCAGAGATGCAGACAGCACTTCAGCCTTGTGAGAGCCAGTCTGCATGAAAGTTAAAAATCTTTCTACCAGCTTTCCAGAAATGACGTATTGGGGCCTCCTTTCTTTCTATTTTCTGGTTCTCCACACACTTTATTTGTTAATTCCTTTATTAAATAAACTTTTTTTTTATTTTTACATTTTGTTATAAAGGAAGTCCTTCGGGGCAGTTGCCGGCTTTGCCTCCTTATAAATCCGGCCTTGTGTGCAGATAATCTAAATGAGCCTAACAAAGATATTAGAATTGAAGATCAACCTAAGGACTTCTATTTGTATACTGCTTGATATGGACCCAAAAGATTCTGTTAGCTTTATTGTGAACACTTATGCACTGTTGTCTTGGTTTTAGTTTACTACAACCAGAACTCCCAAATACTTTTTGCAACCAGTAATATTAAGATCTACATTATTTAGTTTATATGTGGCATGGGTATTTTCTTGTCCAATGTTTAAACTCATCTGCCAATTCTCCGACCACTGCATCAGTCTATTCAAATCTTTCTGGAGTGCTCTAATGTCCTCATTAGAATGAATTAGGCGACCTTTTTTGGTGTCATCAGCAAACTTGCATATTTCGTTATTTATTCCTCATCGAAGTCGTTTATATATATTGGAACAACAAGGGCCCAACACGGGACCCCTGTGGAACACCACTCGTGACGCGCCTCCCTCTGATTTCGCCCATTGATGCAAACTCTCGCTGCCTATCAATCTGCCTCTACCCAGGAAAAAAATTCTTCCAATTAAGGCCGGTGTCCTGTTTACCACAAGCCAAAATACTTGCATCACTAAAATAGGGATTAAAGTACCCTGAGCATATATACACTGAAATACATATCCTTCATAGTAATTATATCCTGCAGAGTGTGATTGCTCAAATAATTGTTATTAATTTTTATTAATATTTATTGACTTCAAAATTTAAGTTTACCACATACAGTTCTATAATTTCAGTTGTATTATTGTCTAGAGTTAACGAGTTAACAAAAATAAACTACTCTTTGTGAGATATTCTTAAAAGCAGTGCTGTTAATGCAAATTTCTAACTAAATAATAATATAACAAGGATCATCAAGTCCCTCATGTGAATTTATGAGTATAAATCTAAAGAAGAAATAGTATAAAGGAGTTGCTCACAAGCAGCAAGGCAATCCCTTTTATGAGTGCACTGCATCCTTTGATGAGTGCACCCTCCTTTTTATGAGTGCATTCCCTTTTATGAGTGCACTCCTTTGATGAGTGCATTTCCCTTTTATGAGTGCATCCTTATGAGTGCATCCTTTGATGAGTGCACCTTTTATGAGTGCACTCCTTTGATGAGTGCACTCCCTTTTATGAGTGCACTCCTTTGATGAGTCACTCCTTTGATGAGTGCACTCCTTGATGAGTGCATTCCTTTGATGAGTGCACTCCTTTGATGAGTGCACTCCTTTGATGAGTGCACTCATCTATCACATGAAAGGAAAATACGTCTGTGATGTGATTGTTACAGTATAATACAAGAACAAGATCAGTCACTCACCATCAGTGAAGACACATCAGTCATGGCGGCACACTCCTTCCTCCTCACAAGCCAATTTTTCACACATTGAATCCTCGTTTTTGGTCTTTGATAAAAAACAGTATGTTCAGGAGTTACCTTTGAATTGAAACTATTATTATTATTATTATTATTATTATTATTATTATTATTACCATCATTATTATTTAGCACTTAAAACATAGCACTAATAGCGTACTATGTATAGGATACAATGATGTACAGAAATGTATAGAATACAAAAAAATGTGTATAACCGTATTGAGTAGAAGAATGTGACTCACGAAATCATAATGACACGATTGCAAACAAACCATACCACGGGTGGTGTTCGAACCCGTGGTCAGAGAGTCTCTAAACTCCAGACCGGACTGGAGTTTTGAGACTTTCTGACCGCGGTTCGAACCCACCCGTGGTATATTTGTTTAGAAGAATGTGTGTAATTATATAGATCTGAAAAATACTGCTACTAAATGGTTATAATCATAACTATGATTTTTAAAGAGTTGGCCCTAAACCAGCGGAAGTCATCGGTCAGATGACCAAAGCTCCAGCTGTGGGTCATCATATGACCGCGTCAGGAAACACTTGTGTGTTTCTTACAAATTTTACCTAACCTAACCTTTAGATCTGTGAAGAGTCATGTTTCACTGTGTACAGCTTTGGTGAATCATGTTTCACTGAGCAGAGCTTATCAAGTCATGTTTCATTGTTTCGAACACTTTCAACTCGTTTTCAATTGCGTGGAGCTTTATTGTCTCCTTTTATACTCTGTATAAAACTTAACCAAGTCATATTTGACTTTGTTTAAAGCTATGAATCAATCTGCATAGAGCTTTGTCAACTTGTCATTTGCTTTGTGTAAAGCATTTTCAAGTTATGTTTCTGTGTAGAGATTCAAGTCAAGTCAAGTAAGTCAAGTCAATCAAGTCTCAAGTCAAGTCAAGTCAAGTCAAGTCAGGCTCTGTACAAAATTGCACGATGACATTTTAACGGTGTAAAGTAAGTTTATTCAGGTATACACAAATACATTTACATAGATTATCATACATGCAGCATATGTTTTTTTTTTTTTTTTTTTATTTAAACATATCTCAATACAGCTGTAAAACTCATCCATATTATATACAAAACAAATTTTTCTTTGACCTAACAACACCTCAAACAAAATCCCAACACCCTACACACACATTACTAATATTAATTAAACTTAACTGTCATTACAATGTAAGACACCACTATATTACATTCAACGATCACTTAAGATCAAAACCTAACTCTTCAAACGTCTGAGCCTTACCTAACCTACTGCTGTATACCACAACAGTGCTCCTAGAACCTGGTGCATATCAAATAAAACCTCCCCATACTCATACATTTCAAGGTTTACCACCACCATGTCATGCTTGAACCTTATGACATTCCCTGTGTTTGACACAGACAAAACACAAAAATTACCCCGGGTAGGAAAAAGTTTAAAACAAAGGAAAATAATATTTTCTACCCACACACACGCACCCAACATACATCCAAACAC
>WNWK01056260.1:0-11055 GCA_009830355.1 Cherax destructor
GGGGTGAAAAAGACCTTACATCCTCTTTTTTGGGGGGAGTCTGTCCTCAGCGAGGGGGGAGGGGGGTGAAAAAGGGATGTAAGACTTCATGTCTATAAAAAAAATAAAGCACAACAGTACGCCCTGGTCTTTTCGTTCTTCATTTTTGCCATCTTTTTTGGCTGCCTCACACCCCCATCACTTTTTTTTTCAACACATGTTAGAGTTGCCGAGCCGTAACACTGGGTCTGGCCTACCTTACCCCCCGCTGCCCAGTTTTTTGGGGTTTTCCCCATCATTTTTTGTTTGTGGCTCATCCAAGCAAATTCCCCCTTTTTAAAAACATTACGTTAGTTAAACACACGTAAAAACATGCCCCAAACAATAGCCAGTGCAACCCCTCGACATATCATTTTCATGTTCTTGGGGAGGGGTTTGGTGGTGACGCCCGGGTCTCCCCGGGGGTTTTTTCCCTCTGGGTGTCTGTTTTTTTTTATCAAAGATTTATTGGGTGTTTCGAAAAGGGGAAAATGAACAGCTGTTTTTAAAGAAGAGCAGTTCATCATTGCTTATGGCGCCCCCGGGGGCCCCGTAGTGTTCTCCTTGGTCAACGTGCTGGAAAAAAAAGCTAAAGTCTGGCAAAATTTTCATAACTAATTAGTTATTCTTCCCACTCCTTTCCCCCAGGGAGCAATTAAATCTTTAGTAAACCCTTTAAAAAAAACTGAAGCAGAGTTGGGCATAACCCCCCCAAACGAGATCAACATACTACCATGGAGGAGTTTTTTGGCCAACACGGATACTTCGGGGGAATGTAGGTGACGGACAAAAAAATATGGGGGTCGGCACCCATGCACCGCCTGTAGATGAGGCAGAAAACTCAGGCGTAAACAGGTGGGGGAGAACACTTATTACCTTCCTAAATGAATCATAATTAGGGTGTTATGTGGGGGGGCACTGCACCCCACTATAGATTTCTGCCCCTACAGTGTGCAATTAATGAAAAAATTGGGGCTAGGAGGTAAAATTTTTGTTTTTCTAGTCAGGTTGTGGCCCCCAATTTGAGTACTTTGTTTTTTTTAAAAATAGGAGCATTTGCTTGTTTATTTTTTAAAAAAAGGGGTTATCAGCACCCGAATGTGTCTGACCATGCCCTAGTTTTCAAAGAAAGGGGTCTGGTACCCCACCCCCAGGCTTTACCTGGTGGGGAGGGTTTGGTTTCGTCAGTGGCAGGCTGCAGGGTGCACAGAGGTGAAGACGGCAAAAAAAAGCATTGCACTGATGCAGTTACATCAGAAGAATGTGCATGACAGACACCAGACAAACCCCCCAAAATCAACCCCCCAAACCCTCTACAAAAAGGGGGATTGGTGAAGATGATTGGGCTGCTTTTTCCCCGGGGGGGACATGTTCAAACATGGACCTACATCAGGTCGGTCCAGCACCGAGAAAACGTAAACTCCTTGAGTTTGCCTTTCACTGTACCAATTTGGGGGAGTGGGGGAGCTGCTTTGGGACAGCGTTTTTTGGGGGTCTCATCGGGGCCCCCTCGCCATTGTCCTTTGGGGGGGCCCCCACCTGGCTGTATTTTTCACAATCATCATCTTGGCCCGGTACCGAGGTTCTCAGTCCCCAGGCGCGGCGGCGGTTTTTTTGCTATCGAAATACCAGAGTTCGTGTCAATTTTCCGTTGTCCGAGGACCCCCTTTTGCATCTGCCAGACCAGTTAAGAGAACCAACGACGATGTTCCCCGGTAGTCCTGGCGCGGTGCCAGGGGGGGTGGCCACAGGGGTTTCCCATTTTTGATCCAATGACACATTGGGCCAAAACCCCACGTGTCTCGCCACATATGGAATTTCCCCGGGTTTCCCGGGTTTTATCTGAACATTTTCCCCCTCCACACTCAGCGCCCCCGGGGCACCGTGGTCTTTTCCCTTTTCCCCAAAATCTCGTTTCAGAATTTTTGGCTATTGTCGGGGGGTTTTCCCCCCTGGGGTTCTGAACCTGGCTCCAACAGGCCAAGGGAAGGAAGGAGGGAAAAAAAAATATCAGAAGCAATATTTCAGGGGGGTTTGGGGAGCACACTGCACCATGGCCATCACATTTTTCCCCCAACCCCCATTTCCCAGGAAAAAGAAACGGGAGAACCAGTCAAAATTAGCCCCTTTTTTTGTTGGAAGAACAAAAAAAAAAAATTCTGCTAATGGGTTCCAGTACCTCCAAACCACCTTGTGGGTTTATCTTGTCAAGGCTCGATGATCGATTTGGACCTCTGTCAGCCGGCAAAAAACGAACGTCTTTTTGGCCAACACTCCAGATTTCCAAAATTTGAAAGGGGATTGCCCCGGGGCATATAAAACGACTCCATGGCAGTGAACTATTTGGCTAATGAGGATGGGGAAAAAAAAAAAAAGTGTGATAGGGGGAAACCGGGGAATTTTTTGAAGGAAGGGGTTTCAAAGGATAAAAAAGGGGGGGGGGGGTAAGTGTTTTAAAAGAATTTCACTAGTAATCAGTGGTGATTTCAATAGCTACTAGGCATTGCTAGGTGTTGATGGGGGGTGGTTTTTTTTTTAAAAAAAAAGAAAAAAAAACAAATTTTTTATGAAGTGATAAGGAGGAAGAATAAACCCTGGGTGTCGTAAGAGGTGTTTAGGGGTGCCATAATTATATAACTATTTTAAAGGGGGTTAGGGTGATACCCCTGAAAGTGGCCCCGTTGCCATCCTACCAGAAAAACCCAAGTGGCACTAAAGCCGCAAAAGGGAACCCCCCCATCCCCAAAAAAAAAAAGGGGCCCAAAAAATAGTGGCGCTATTTAAATGGTGATATCCAAATAACCCAAGACCTCAATCTATGGTACAGGTCAAAACGACAGACGGTCTAGTAGCTGGGGAAAAAAATTCCCATATGTAAGCACAAAAATAGAAAAAAATTATTAATATCCCGACATTTGTATACACTGTACTAAGGTACAAAAAAAGAATATAAACATACCCGTATGTGACAGGTGTAAAGGGGGGAGTGCATAATGGATGTGTTTGTTGAATAAGGGGGCCGGTTTCATTTTTAACAAATGCACTTTGGCAAGTTACCCTTTAGCAATGATGACATTGATTTATCTATCTTTAATGCAATTTTTCCCCCCGCCTTTTTTTGATGATTATGGGTTTTTTTTGGGGAAAAAAGGGGCCCTTTACTTTATTCATTCAAGCAAGATCCTTTTTCCCAAAAATGACAGATTGGACTAGCTAACAGAACTAGGGGGCCCTTTTATCCATCTGGGAAACCGGGTTTGGGGTGATAGTGACTGATGACGAGGTCAAAATAAAGGTTACAAAAAAAACGCTTGATAGGAATAGAAAAGGTGGGGGGATGTGCCTACAAAGGAACACTTCCCCCATAACCAAACCTGAAAATGACAAACGAGATTCTAGGTTTGAAGTGTTGCTCCCAAGACCAAACACATCTTAGGGAACTAGACGCCCTCCACCCAGACCATTTTTTAGAGGACTTTTCAAGTCTTGCCAGACTTGATAACAATGACGAGACAATACTAGGGGGAACATCAATAAAAATAATGGGCTATGTAAAAGATATAAACAAATTCTGGATTTAAATAGTTACACCCAACTAATTAATACCCAAACCCCGGATCAAATTCCCCCAGCCCCCCTAATTGACCACATATTTTTAAACCCGCTGAGAACATTAGTCACAGGGGTCATTCCCCACAGGCAAGTGATCTTTTTCATCATTTACTGTACCAGGATAATCACTAGGGAAGGATAGGCCTCACAGGACAAAAATTAGGTCAACTAGAAACAAATAAAGAAACACTGGTAAATATGCTACACAATTGTGACTGGTCATTGATAAGTTGAGGACGTAAATGATGCCCAAAAATTCAAAAAATGTTCACTGCCATCCTTGATAATTTGCACCAGTTAAAGAGGTTAGGATTAAACGAAGAACTGAACCCTGGATGACTACTGAGATATTAGATATGAAATTCAGAGACCAGTTGATAAAAAAGATTTAAGGGACAGGATTTGCAGCGCTAAATGAATTACAAAGGGTGAGGAACAGAGTGCAGAGGCTTATAAAGGCTCTAAGGCAAGGCACTATTGCTCAAAAATCGAAGAGTACAAGAATAACCCCAGAAAGCTCTGGCAACTAAAACAGTTGGGGTATAGCCATAAACCCGTAGATAAATCTAACATATACTAAATGTTGATAACGAAGTATGCCGCGAAACAACTAAAGTGGCAAATTGTTTTGATTCATACTCACAACTGTCGCCTCAACACTAGTAAGTAAGCTACCAGCTACATCAAATACCTTTAACAGACACTGATAAGTTTAAAACATACTATACCAATAAAGGAGTAACTCCAAACAGTTGTCAACTAGTGTTATCTCATGACTTCGTGCAAAAAGAACTGAGCAGATTAAACCCAACTAGAGCACCGGCCCAGATAACATCTGGTCTAAGTTTCTAAAAGATGGTGCCTCTGAACTGGCAATCCCCATTGCTCACTAATAAATCTGTCCATCACTACTAATACAGTACCAGAGGGGTTCAAGGAGGCCAGAGTTACTCCTATATTCAAGAAAAATAGTAGGTCTGATGTCAGCAACTATAGGCCTGTTAGTATACTCTGTAATATCCAAAATTCTAGAGGGCGGTGTACTGTCAAGTAGTGAAGTATCTTAATGATGACAACATTCTTCATAGTTACCAATCAGGCTTTAGAGATCTTACTCAACCGACACCTCCTAATTAATCTGATGGATTACATGAGAACTGAAATGTCTATAGGGAACCTCAAGGAATGGTAACTTTAGACTTGCAAAAGGCCTTCGATACTGTCAACCACAATGTATTATGTAAGAAACTTCAAGCTATCGGCATAGGTTCCACAGACTGGTTTAAGTCCTATCTTAGCAACAGGAAAAATTGTTAAAATCAACAAAACGGAATCAGAACCACTGCAGATAGATGGGAGTTCCCCAAGGTAGTATTCTGGGTCCCTTATTATTCCTTGTTTATGTAAATGATATGCTCATCAGTGTCGAGTGCAAACTCCTACTGTATGCGGATGACAGTGCTCTGTTAGTGTCAGGTAAAGACCCACAAGATATAGCTAATGTATTAACACTGGAACTAGAGTCCTGCAGCAAATGGTTAGAATATAACAAACTATCGTTACACCTTGGGAAAACAGAAGCCATACTCTTTGGCACGAAATATAATATGAGAAGGGTAAATAAATTTAATGTCCGGTGTAATGGGGAACCCATCACTTCAGTTTCCTCAGCAAAATATCTGGGAATCCCTTTGACCCATGCATGTCAGGAGAATTGATAGGGAACAGTGTAGTAAAGAAAGCTAATGCCAGACTGAAGTTCCTCTACAGACAAGCACAGTGTCTACCTACTGAGGCTCGCACGACCTTATGTCTAGCCCTTATACAATGTCATATGGACTACGCTTGCTCTTCATGGTACTCTGCCTTGACAAAAAAAACTGAAAAACTGCAAATCACCCAGAACAAAATGGTAAGATTCATCCTGGACCTGGGTCCAAGAGAACATGTAGGCCAGGATGAATTACAACAATTGGATATGCTGAATATTGAAGACAGTAAAACAACTTAAATTGAATCAAGTTTATAAAATTGCTCACAAACAGTGTCCAGAATATCTTGCTGCCAATTTTGTCAAGGCTGGGAACCAAAGTAGTCATAGTACTAGGGGGAGAGAACACAACTTTGTAGTACCCACAGTCAGTGGCCAGGCTTCAAACACCTTTTATTGTACACAATAAAGGAATGGAAAGACTGCCTGCACACACACCTTTTATTGTACAGCAATAAAGGAATGGAACAGACTGCCTGCACATGTCAAAGCCAGTCATAGCATTAACCAGTTCAAGAAGAGAGCCAAAAGGTACCTAATGAATGTAGCGACAAAGGGAGGAGAATTATTTTTATTTTTCTACTAACACACATGTAAATGTAAATAACTTCTTACCTTATTCCTAGTATACAATATCCTTTATATCTCCTACAATGTATAATATTAAAGGTACTAAAAGGACCCAATGGAAATAAGTCAGACTGACTTGTTATCGAGGGTTCTCTACACATATGCTGCTATGTATGATAATCTATGTAAATGAATTTGTGTATACCTGAATAAACTTACTAGTCAACAGGCCATCATTACCTGTGTGCGTAATAATCGCAAACCCTTCAACCAAGTTGAGCTCAATGACTTGGCGAGACCTTTACCTTCAAAAAGAAGGTGCACAGTTACTTGGCTCTAGACTGAAGGAACACAAGTTTCTAGCTCCTGGAACAACATTCACTTGGTACAGTTATCGTGAAGCGGAATTCACTCAGTTCTTTGACAACGAGGAATCTTTAGTTTTCTGTTAAAATATTTGACCTTACTGAACACATGGGGATGTCATACAAAGCAGATGAATGGAGACATTCATTGATTCTTCTAAAAGTTTAAAGGCAACACAGCTGCATCTGTGCCAATTGGCCAGAGTGCAAATCTGAAGATGCTAATATCTGCAAGCAAGTACCAGAATCGCAATTTTCTCATTTGTGATTTAAAAGTTATTGCTCTCCTACTAGGTCTTCAAGGGAGATACACCAAGTATCCCTGTTTTCTGTCTTTGGGATAGTAGGGCAGACAGCAAGCACTATGAATAAAAGGACTGGCCACCAAGAACCAGGTTCTTACCCAGAAATCAACGTGAAAACTCACACTAGTTGACCAAGAAATTTTGCTGCCACCACTACACATCAAATTAGGGCTTATGAAATATTTTGTGAAGACCTTGAACAAGAATGGAACTGCTTTCAAGTACCTGCAGTCAAAGGTTCCTCGTATAAGTGAAGGTAGGAATCTTTGTTGGCCCTCAGATTCGGGAATTGAGGAAAGACAAGCATTTTGATGAAAAATTAGGTGTCGCGGTGAATGCCTGGTTTTCATTCAAGCAGATTGTCCACAACTTCCTGGGAAACAAGCGCTCCCCCGAATATGAAAAAATGATCCAAGACTTGATTTCAAGTTTCCAACAACTTGGGTCTAGAATGAGTGTGAAGATGCACTTTTTCCACTCACATCTTTACTATTTTCCCAATAATTGTGGGGACTACAGTTCCATCAGGATATTTGCATCATGGAAACTACATACCAGGGCAAATGGAATGTCAGCATGATGGCAGATTACTACTGGTCATTGAAACTTAATGGTCTCTCTAGAAATTTGTCTGGACTGCCTCCTTGTAAGCTGCTCCCCTGGTAAGTACTGTTGACACACTGAGGACCTGGATAAAGATGAATATCCACAGTACGTCGGGAAGCCTCTGATTCTTTATTCTCCAGGCCAAGTATTTTGAAGACATGTGGGGCACTGAGCTCTAGCTCCTGGTACCTTGTCACCACGATCTCCAGTCTTAATTCAAGCGTGGGGTTGCCAGTTCTCCTT
Source organism: Cherax destructor (assembly GCA_009830355.1). NCBI lineage: Eukaryota > Metazoa > Arthropoda > Malacostraca > Decapoda > Parastacidae > Cherax > Cherax destructor. Next base: position 7,491 of record WNWK01056260.1, read on the forward strand.
AGCTAACATATCCTAATGTTTGCCTACTGAAGGCCTAAACCTATGTTAAGGTTCTAGGACTACATTATTAATATCTAAAGTGGCCTAAATCCTATTATTAGTCACTAACTGTACAAACCTACCTAGACCTTCCTGGAAGAGTAAATATCAATTAATATGCGCAATCTCGCCACCTTCGCCAACTTGTGAGCGTGTGTTTTGGGTGGATATGAGGGCTCGCAAACTCAAGATGGTCTATCCATGGCATGTTAAGGCTTCATACGGCTTATTTACTCTGTGGAACTTGAGACCAAATAAGTTCACAGTCTCTATGTACAGCACAAGCGACAATCAAAGTGGTTCTCCTTCCTTTGATTCAATATGTAGGTTAACCATTAGGAGCATATTTTTTTTAATAAAATCATTTGATTTGATTAATGTTGATTTGGAATTCATATGTTCTTAAAACTAACAATGTGCTTTTCCACGATTACTTGCCTAATTTTAATAAATTTATTAAAAATCCACTTTTTTTTATCAATAATTTGTATTTCAAAATCCTTACGCGATAGAGCAAAATGGTTAAGACATTTACAATCAGCAGCCCAAGAACATGTACGATCGCAACCATGAATAAAAATTAAAAACATTCCAAATTCAGACCAGGGTAACGAGTCCTTGATTGAATATTTCTTGGAATCAAACGTAAGGAAGCATAAACTCGGGCATACAGAACGTTCCTCAAATATTAAAGACACTGATATTGCCTCTGTAGTTTCTTCTGTAGATACGTGTTAATCTGACCTTGATAACTTGCCAGTGACTGAACATGCGCCCATGGCCTCCACATCAGGACTGTCAAAGCACCACATTGTGCGACTTTTACCGACACAGACAGTGAAGACGAGAACTTAGTGACAAAAGCAATAGCTGTCAGTGAAACACCTGTAGTAACACCTATGAGCAGTGCCAAAAAACGTGTCATATCATCAGAGACAAGCAGTGGAAGTTTGCGATGAGGAATATGTGATAAAAGAAAATCTTAAGAAAAGGTTATAATAAAGAATTGTCCCGATTGAGTGAAAAGGTAAAAGTGGAGTTTACAAAACGTCCCCTTGAAACACTTGTGGCAGGAGTGCGTGAAGAATGAAGTCAAGTGTGGTGAAGAACCTCATACAAATCGTGAACTAAATAGTTTTACATGTCTGAGTGTTTATGGTGAAATGCTTCGGGTCATCAGACTAATGCGGGATTAAGATAAGGGAGCAGGTATCTGGCAAAGATCAGGAGACGTCGCTACACCTCTACTTACACTGGTCCCTTCACACATCGCCGACCACCCAGTCAGCTCCAGCAGCCTTCTCCCAGTTGTAACTACACCAGTCTTCATGGTGGTTCTTGACTAACTACTTAACTGCTTCAACATTGTGGTGGTCAGGGGATCAGTCAACCTCTCTCGGCAGAATGTATGAGCGTGTTGGAGACACCGTCGACTGTCTAGTCACGACCAGCTGTAACTCCCCTTCCCCATCAATAACTGCTTCTAGTTCCAGAACCATTCAAAGTTTACGTGCCCAGAACATGGGCACGGCACTGTTATGATCAAGGCAGTGGATGAAATAAGGCTTCGGAGGCTTCTTACTTTATTTGAGAGATCGTTGGTACATAGGCAGTGTGTTAGTGACCAGGCCCGGGAGGGCCATGCCCAGAAAGGGAGAGAGGAGTAGACCATGTTGACTCCAGGATGTCTGGACGCCGAGGGAGAGGCAGGCATGGGCAGGCTGAACTACACCAGCAGAGACTACACCAGCAGAGACTACAACAGCTGGACTACACCAGCAGGACTACCTCTTTCCCTTTCCTTCTGTATCTTTCTCTCCATCTTCTCCTGCTTCTCTCTCTCTCTTCTCTCTCTCTCCTTTTCTGTTTATCTCTCGTGCTGGCTCATGCATATCTCTCCTTTTATCCCGGTTATCTCCCCTCATATTAGCTTTGGATCACTATTTCATTTTTCTTAAATTAGGATTAATTTCACGTTTAAGTGTTTTATATTGACTGATGCTCTTTTTATTTCCATAAGGAGGAGCCAGCCTTGTCAAATACTCTCAAGAGGGTCTGACAGGGCTGACAACCTTCACATGTACGAAGCTGGCTAGAAAATAGTGAGAAAATCCTTTAAGAATCTCGTAATTGTATATGATGAATATGGAAAATTAGGACAAATGCCAAATGAGGTTGGCATTCTACCTGTAGATGTGACATACGATGGCACTTGGCAGACCCGAGGCCATCATTCCAATCCAGTTGCCATTGATGGTGAAACCAAACTTGTGCTTGATTATTTTGCGTTATCTAAATTTTGTTCTCGTTGTAGTATATTGAAAACACTATTAGAAAAAAAAAACTCAAAGTATGATACTGAAATAGTAAAGCACAGACCTAAATGTGTGAAAAATTACAGTGGCACTTCTGCTAATATGGAATGGCGGCGGCAAAGATACTGTGGCCACGAGGTTTGACGTGATGGTGACAGTGCCCCTTTATTCCTCAATCAATCACGCTGATTACAAAGATATTAATGTTAGAACAAAAAGGCACTATAAAAAAAGGATACTGCAGGAAGTAAATGATCCATCTACGCTGAACAATAAACGCCTTCGAAAAAGAGGACTGTAAAGCAGTAACTGCCAAAATACTTGCAGCCAGGACAAGGGGGATTAGCCTGCAGTTACAGCTGTCCTGACCCCCAGCACGTCTACATAAACGTTCTACAGTGTTCCTGCCATACCAGTGTCTTTCCTGCATCGAGAACACAGCCAGCAAGCCAGCCCAGGTAGTAAAAGCCAGCTCTGCCGAGGAAGCCAGTGTGAAATCTGCTTCCATTGTGTCTGCATTGCTTTGCATTACCAGTAAAATGCCGGTCCAAAGGACTCAGTGCCACTGGAGGTGGATGCTAGGTGTGGTACAGGTGAGGATACTGATGTGGATGTACCCTTGGAGGACGTGTTGCAGGAAATCATGGATGACCCGTTGCCAGTGTGAGTGTGGAAACGAGTGATGGTTTGGATGAGGCGGTGGGCATAGTGGAAGGTTTGGTAAGTGCCAGTCTGGAGGAGCAGACGTTGGTGAGAGAACTGGTACAGGTTGAGGTTCATCAACCAGAGAGTGCAGGTGGTATGGAAGTGGTGTCTGGGACCCGTAAGCGGTCGGGCATCTTCTCTGATTGTGACGATGTGTTGACCCCGGCTCAGAAGACATGTAAAAAGCCATTTGTGGAAGGTGAGAGGAAGGACTTAGGCGTGTTGCAAGATAGGGAAACTTCAAGGGTGGGAAGCAGGTGGGTAAGTTATGGGATAAGGGGAAGTCGGGGTCGCATCTTCCACCAAGGCCGAAGGGCAAACCCTTGTCAAGTAAATGGACTGAGGGACGAGATTAAGAGGGCATGGGTGGAGTGTACTCTAAGACAGTATGGAGTAACTAGTTTTCATTCAGGAGCATAATTATAGGTGCCGACAAGTTACGACTGAAGGGATTTAATGTGTATGCAGGATCGTCTGGGAAATTAAAGGGTGGGGTGGCAGTGGCG